>JAQFVV010007145.1:0-151628 GCA_028023455.1 Epiperipatus broadwayi | reverse complement strand
AATAACAAACCAGGCTTGTTGTTCTATCTTAATCAACATAGTCTAGCTAATATATGAGGGATTTGAATTCAGACTTTCAAGCTCCCTACAGTTGTCCATATTATACAACTATAAGTTATTGTAAAAGTGCACCTAAAGTTGACTGCTCCAACTTTAGAATGAAATGTAATATAACCCATTTCCTTTCCAAAGTCGACAAATATATTGATCAAATTCAAAAATTATTATCTTATCTGCAAAAATGTTGCCTAATTTAATGCAGATTAAAAGTTATTGTAAAATATATGAATTCTTCATCATTCAAATAGCTTGAAGGAATTTACAAATTGGCCATGTTTGAACTTGCAAATAAGTAAAATCTGGATTATATCTATGAAACCTGAAAAAAGGTGTCTTATTCCAGAATAGAAGAACATGCAAGTTGTTAGTCATTTATGATGAGATATCAGAACTTTGAATAATATATATGCACATAATTGCCAGTAAAAACATTCCCCCTTCCATTCCATTCAGTTTTATAAAAAATGTAATGTTTTATTTATGTATACACCTGGGTCTTTTTTTATGCGGTAGATAGGTTCCACAGAAAACCCACATTAAAAAAATGGCACAAAAATAGACTTAACTTACATTGAAAAATGTGGATACATTCCTTAATTTTCAGAAATCGTATAAAACCAAAGCAACAAGATAAAATTACTTTAAAATTCACATTAAAAAAAAAAAAATAAATAAAGTATGACTAATAAAAAATTTCAAATACACCTGGGTCTCGTTTTACATGATAGATAGGTTCCTCAGAAAACCGCGCAAACAAAATCACGCAAAAATAGACATAACTTACATTGAAAAAGGGGGATGTGGTCTGTGATTTTTCAAAATTCACGTAAAAGCAAAGCACCAACATAAAATTACTTTAAAATTTGTGCAAAAAAATATAAGAAAATAAAATATGACTAATAAAAAATTTCAAATTAAAAAAAAATTGATACAAGACAAACTTTTTTCAACTATAATATTTCATTTTATTCAAAATAATATATTTTTATGCATAATTTACAGTACAGTAATTTACATTTTTATATACATTTTAATTATTATAGCTATTTGCCGAAAAACACATTTGTTTGCAAACAACTAGCGCCAACTTCACATTCGTGTTGTAACAGTCATTTTCTGGTGACAACGTAATTAGTAATTAATCTTTGAGACGATGATTTTATTAATTGTTTATGAAACTAACAACTAAAAATTAAATTCTTATTTTTGTCTTTAATTTTCAATTCGGTTTAAAAATCAAATTTCACATTAATTTCAAGTCGCAGTAAGTAATTTTTAAATAGTTAATTACAATTAAAAATCAGATTTTAATTGTCAAATTTAATTATGCCCACTGTTATTATTGACCTTTTAAAAATAAACTTGTGGACACTAAATGATTAATAATTGATTACGTTCTTTTTTAAAAAGCAAAAACAGAATGTGATTTAAAATACAAAATTAACACGTACAATGTTTGAACAAATTTACATTATAATCTTGTAAAATTTAATGTGTGTGTACATAAAATGTGGAAATTATGATTTTAATTTCATTATTGCATAAAATCTTACTATTATAAAGCACTGAAAATATTGAAATTACTAAGATGAAAGTCTAATTCCAATAATGTGCTATTACTTTCAATATAATATAAGTGCACGAAATTTATTATTTAAAGTAATAGCACATTATCGGAGTTCATACATGTGGGTCTCTTTTTACGCGAACTTATTTAACACACTTCCGATGAAACACGAATCACGTAACTTCAAAATCATGTTAAATAAGTCCGCGTAAAAAGAGACCTAGGTGTATTTGAAAAAAATTGATACAAAACAAACTTTTTTTTATTAACTATTTAATTTTATTCAAAACTATTTTTTTACGTATAATTATTTTACATTTTTTTATACATATTTTAATCATTATCACTATTTGACAATATGCGGGTTCATTTGTGAACTGGTAAGAAATCAAATTTGTCACAAGAGGAAATACAATTAGCACAAACTTCAGAATCATGGGTGTTAATGGTTTTCTGTCGACAATGTAATCGGTAATTAAACTTTGTGGTGATGATTTTACTAATTGTTTATAAAGCTCACAATATCCTGACTGTTATGTCTAGCTGTTAGAGAATGCACTTCCATGAATGCAACTATATATATATATATATTAAAATAGTAAGATATGCCCTTAGTTTCACTTTGCCTTCCTCTTATCTATCCTCATACCTTATTTCAAATCCTAATTTTATTGTAATGTGTGCATACTGTGTATATTTACCAAAATCCCACTTAAATTTATATTTCTAATGGGGTACCCATGGGTTTTATAACACTTAAATTTTCTTAATAGTTTTATTTTCAAACCATCGAGTATATTTATGTATATATTTATACAACAATAGTAGGTCACACATTCTCATTTACCCACATACTGCGATAATAGATTTAAAACTTTGAGTAGAATATATTTTAAAACGTTAAGTAAAATAATATTTTAGTTATAAAATAGTTGTTTGGATCTGTCTACTTAAAGGATATTATCATTTTGTTTTAGATTTTCATTTAATAAAAGATTTGTTACCATTTAATAAAATAATATCACTTGTAAATAGACTTAAACATTAAGATTTTAAAAATAAGTTGTAAGTAAATTTTATATTTTAGATTTTAGAATTAAGCCATCTTCTTTTTAAAAAATCAATGAGGGTGGGGAAAGAGAACAATAGTGGCTAATTTTAAACTGTTTATGCCAGTTTCACTAGTGGATTTTTTTGATTAATTATAAGATAAAAGTTTAGCGAGCAAATTTTAATTAAATAAACTGGATCAGAATATCTGAGAATGTGCGTATAATAAATTTTAATTAAAAGTGCATTCTTCGGTATCTGATCTAATTAATAAATTTTAAGTAATGGATTTCATTACCACAGGGCAAAAGTGATTGTCTAATGCAGAAGTATAAATAAGGCTGATTTTGTGATAAGAGGATATAAGTTATAGTTATCCAAGAGATAAGTTTTAAATGTATTAATATAGATTTTAGTTATCTAAAATCTGAGTTATAGGTTTGAAATAAGTTTTAAAGTTTGGATTAACAAGTTGAAGAAAGAAAAAAAGAAGTTGGTGAAAGAATCACCTTATTGGATTCTCTATGAGAGGCGAACTATATCCAGAAATTCCTGTGGTGATAAACTGTAGAATGGCAGTGTAAAAGGCAGTGGGCCATCTTCCCTCAGAATGGCTTTCTCGCCGCCATCATTCTCCATACAAACTCCTGTAATTGTGCTTAAAAATGCAGACTAAACCATCAGAAGTAATGCTGCTCATGGAAGCTGTATTGTGAAACATCCTGAATTATGCTGCTTGTAAAATCTGTGATCACAGAGGAGAACCAAACATTTTGCTCAAAAACTCTATTTAAATTTTGGGAAACACTTACTGACTGCCCTTGCAAAGTGAGGTAATTACAAATGTAACCTGAGATCTCGTAAACCTTAAGCTATAGCTATCTTTAATAATGTACTTTATTATGTATTTATCGTGTGTATTCATTTAATCCTTCCTTAATGCATGTTACACTTCTTGTACTTGGGTTACTCTTTTTTTTTTTTTTATATCTGTATAATGTTTTATTTTAAATGCCTTATTATAATGTGATTTTACATTTATTTTTTTAAGCCTGTGCGAGTTGTGTAAGGAAATCTTATAAATGCTTGGTTGCCATATTAATTACTAAATTGTAAACACACATTCCCCTCCCTTTTATTAACTGTTTTTAAGATAATTAATTTATGTATCACATAAATGATTTTAAAATAGTTTTTCATTTAAATTTTCAGTTGTCGTTGATGAGCCACCATATCCCACTGGATGGCACAGTTATCACGCTAAAACTATAAAATATGATCATTCACGGGCCATTAATTATAATCATTTTGATGTGTTTTTTGTAATGCGAAAATAAAAACAAAAGAAAATCGTCTTTTTTAAATATTATTTCATTTTAAATATTTTTTTTTTTTATTAACGTATACAAATTAAATGATAATAATAAATGTTAAATAAAATAAACAAATTACAATTTGATTCATCTTTTTTAGTTTTCTTTTTATTAGAAAAATCAATTTTCTATCGGAGATTTTTTTACTGGGGTTACGGCTTTTTTTTTGTTGTTTACCGCTATTTTTTATTTCAAATAGAATGACAACTAAAAGTAAAAGTTGTTACGGTTAGGTTTAGGGTTAGTTTTAGGGTTAGTTTAGGGTTAGTTTTAGAGTTAGGTTTACGGTTAAAATAAAAAATATCAAAATCGTATTTTTGTAAATATTTTTTTTTACTAACATCTATAAAATAAATGATAACATAAACTATATTCAACAAAGTATAACAGTAGTCAGAGAAAAGAAAGAAACTAAAACTTTTTTAAACAACGACAAATATATATATAAAATGTTTATAATATATGCTTTTTATGACATTTAAAAAAACAGTGTACAATTGTACTTTTCTTACTGGATATTTTTGTGTTAATGCTCTTTTTTATTTCAAAAATATACACACAGTACAATCTTAAAATGTCTCTTGGAAATATTACGAACAGTACGTTACTTGACGCATCTTGTCAACATTTACTACTTAAAACTTCAATACACTATGGTGTAAAAAGTCTGTTAATTATTACTTTACAAAATCTGAACATTTCAATACTTTAAAATAAAAAAAAATCCAATGAAAATAACATTTCCATCCAATTCAAAAAAACACACCCTCTCCCCAAGCCGTAACCATTTTATAAACTATGAGAATTGGGAAAATGTATTTGCTGCGTAAACATACATGCTGTACTGCGATGCGACATAGCAGCCTGCAATCTGTAGTACCAACAAAAAAGTTGTATTATAGAAAATGTGGGTTCGAATGTGTCGGCCGCGGAAACAGCATTTTTATGTGTTTTAGCGCGAAAACAGCGCCATCCAGTGGGATATGGTGGCTCATTGACGACAACCAAATTTTCATTTTGTTGAGAGAGGCTGGCCATAAAATAAATTTAAGAGCGAGTTATTCTGCCTTTTTGTGAACCACCCTTTTTATATATATTTTAAAATTTAAATGTATGTTGCTGGTGAACATGCTGGAGTATTAAATTCACTTTACTTTTCCCAAGTTTGTCTGCAGCTGAGTCCATGTCCCTGTATTACTCTGCGATTCCCATTAGAGTATGACATAAATGCCTTATTGGGGAATTTATTCACGTTCATCCCCATAGCCCCAAAACTCCAGGGTGTGGGCCAGGCTTGGGCTGTGTAAGGACTAGAGATGTTCTGGATAAATGGCAAAATGCCTATCCAAACTTCAAATTTAGTTTTATTTATTTGTTTTCTGGTAAAGCCATGATTCCAGTTGATTATACTCCATCCTTCGCACTTTATTTCACTAGAACCACCACATATTCCCATAAGAATTTATTATTACATTTGATTAGATGAATCCCAGTAATGTGCAATATAACTTTATCTTAGAATTAGAATCAACATTCACATGAGCCTCACTCCTATTAATTTATGATTCCTGTTCACATTTAATTAGTCATTTAAATTGCTTTAATACTTTGCATAACTCACACATACTTACCTTTTAATATAATAGACCCAGTATAATAATAAAACAACTCAAGTAAGAAGTACAAATATTATATATATTTTATTTTGCTATCAAATATGGAGGGCATACTTTATAACTTTATATGTTTCAATAAATAGTGTATTAATTAACTAGTTACTTTTGTTTATTTCTCCAGGGTGCAATCTAAGTTACATATCCATATTAGGCTTATCTTTGGCACATCTATGTTATTGTTAGACAAATCTAGGGCTATTTTAATTTTAGAGTCTCTTGTTTCTCCCTGCCCACTGGCACTGGCAAGAAATTATACTATTAGTAGCATCAGATGCATTATTATGTAGATAGCATTGTGGAGCTTAGACTTTGGATTCAAACTTGGGATTTCTAGGAGGTAATCCTTCCTAGTGTTGAGTTCCAAGTCAGGAGTTTAAATTCTGCAATGTATTAGCAAAATAGATGAATTTTGATCATTACAATATATATATAACATGCTTCCATGAGGGTGTTAATAATGACTAACAGTTAAATTTGATTTTATACACATATATACATGGAGAAACTTTTAGACAGAAAAAAGTTACAAGTAAAATATTTAAGAACTTTTAAAAATACATTCTTTTTAAGTAGAAATTAAAAGTTCTTAAATATTTTTACTTGTAACTTTTTCTGTCTAAAAGTTTCTCCATGTATATATGTGTATAAAAGAAAATATAAACATACACATACGTAACACAGACATACAACTATTTAGCTCTTGTTGGAATTTAAGAGCTCATTCATAATTCATGTCATTAACAAAAAATGATTTTCCAATTGATTAGAAAGTTGAAGACTTTCTCTAATCATTTTTTCTGTGAAATGAACAAGTTCCACTTTTGTTTCATTATCTTTTTCTAAATATTCTATGGTATCTAAATTTATTGTCCAACCTTTTTCCAACAGGTATTTAAAGTATGAAAAATTTAATGCATGTATATAAAATGGGTAAATTCTGATTTTAAGTGAAATATGAACTTCTTTATTGCATAAAAAAAACCGCATAAAAAGATAAGAAAAAACATGAATCGCATAACGTCAAAATTGCATTAAAATCCACATGAAAAAAGAACCAGGTGTATATTGAATCTATTTTTTAACTTTATTATACATATGTATATCTTGTGAGACCTTTAGCATTTGCATTAAAACTGAATGTAAAATTTTGTGATGAAATATTATTAAAAAAAAATTAAGTTTAATTTTCCAATAAATAAACTTTATTGTTAAGTAATAATTAAGTGATTATGTAACTGATTAGGCATTTTAAAATGATTATTATAATATCCATAGCTTCAAAATAGTTCTTAAGTGTAATTTTATAATGTTTAAAAAAATTATAAGTAATTTATAATTTTAAATATTTAATCAAAGTTATTACTGAAATACTAATGGAGTTTAATTTTCAGAGTATTAAAGCTGAAATCATCTTAGCATAGTTGTATATTTTATTAAATTTGAACATCAGAAAAGAACTTAAGATGAGTTTATTTGGCTATTCAAATTAGGACCATTAAAGAGTATTAGTTAATTTCAATAGTATTGTAATTTAGCTTTAATTAGAGAATTCTAAAAGTGTAGCTGATTAAAAAGGCATGTTATTTAAAACTAATAAGTAGCTTCTATATTTAACATCGCCTTTTAAATAAATAATTTAATGGTATATGTGAGTGTGCATGCCTAAAAATTAACAAATACTTAAGAACTTCATGTTAAGATTTAGTGATTTAAAATATATCCCTTTTAAAAAGATACAGTAATAAAGAGACAGTCTGAGACCTTTCAAATAAAAAAGTGTTTAAAATAAATATTCCTAATATTTCATTAATGTAAAATTATTAAACAATCTAAATCTTTGAACTATTTAAAGAATGTATTTTTTAAAATACAGTAATAGATTTCATTATTAAATAAATTTATAAAATATTTTATTTAAAAATAATATAATCTTCAAATTAATTATTGGGTTAACTACCTGTCTAGACAATTGTCTCTAGAAAGTTCTGGAATTATGCTAATTGCATTTATTTTTAGAACTTTGCCACAAATATTGGAAAAGTTTAAATCATTTGTTAATTAAGTTAACTGGAAATGTATTTTAACTGTCAATCAGATCTATCAAAGATAATCACATGACTTCTTTTATAAAAGTGAGTTGTGAGGAGAATCACACACTTGTCTAATCCATACACCTATCTTCATCTCTCATCAGTTATAATTTATTTTAAATGATTTTATTTTTGATAATATGCTTTGTGTAATATTTATTCAGACTATTCTCAATTGAAATCTTTCAAAGCTTTAATGTTTTAAGAAGTATAGCATTATGGGAAATTCAATCATGACTTTCAAGAATAGAATTGTTTTTTATTATAGAGCATACTCAAAGGTGTCATCCCTATTGCAAGCAGTTGATTACATAGCTACACTAGAAAAAAAGTTAGATAGTTGGAAGCATATTCCTCAGTAGGAGGAAATAATATTTAAATTTTCTTAGACCTAGTTTTATTAAAGAGTCATTATTTAACTCAATCACTGTAAAATCCCCATATGATAGTATAAAAAATTCTCAAACATTAAATATATTTAAGTGTATTTATTTAAAAAAAATAGAAAATAAAAGAAAGAAAAGAACAAAAATAGGATTTTAATAATTATGAAATAAAATTAAGTGGTTTAAAATTTTTTTCATGTATGCCAGTTGTCAAAAATATAAGTAAAGAAAAACCAAGCTATAAATCATTGTTTAAGAATGATTCAATAATATTTAAATCAAACTAATATTCCTTTATGTGAACTATCTGAATTGATGAAAAAATCTGTTTTTCTAATATATTCAGAATAAATTGGGATATTATATCAAATTATAACAATTCTGTGCCGTGCTTTGGAAAATAATAAATAGCAATGTCATCAGTGTCTTTTTTAGATGATCATTAGACATACCCAATATAAATTTTCCTAGTAATTGGAAAAAATGAGTTGAATGATGATATATGTTTTCAGTCTCTATTGTCTGACTTCTTATGTTTATTGAACTAATACTTAAATTGTTTTAAAATACACAAACATTTTTGTAATGACTATAAGTCTATCTCAAGATAACTAATAACAATTGAATTAGTTTATCAGATGGAAGCATGTGTAATGTTTGATAAAACTGTAAATAATAATGTATCTAAAAATATGGCATGATTCTAAGTATCTAATTCTTATGATTGTGGATATCATTTTTAAGGCAGAAGATTTACATTAGAAATGATTGGTTTTGAAATGGCAACTTAGCTATAAATATTTTTCTTGGGAAGTTAGATTGTATTGACAGATGCATAAGTAGATGGTTGTTGGCCTCTGCAAAGATTTCTTTCACTGTTTTTTCAATTTTAATTATAATATGTTATAATATCTATCACACTATATCAGCAAATATTGAATGATAAACACAATTGCTTTCCATCTGTTTTTATACTCTTTGACTTTTAAATGCGCTTCTCTTTTTTGAGGTTCTTGAACATAAAATATTGTACAGCTCAACAGTTGTGGATAGCGATGTTCCAGATTCTGTCAATGAATACTGATTTCTTTTGAATTCATTCAGTTCAGATTTTTTTATTAAAGATTTTGGAATTAATATCAATTTTTTGTAGAAACTTTATATAATACTTTTAGGTTGTTTTTTTTTTGTAAAAGAAATGTTATGTTTATAAATGATATATAAAAGATAGAAGCTTTTGAGTTGAGAATAAATTAAAATCTATGACAATATTGAAATCCTCATGTAATTGGCACTGATATTTTGATAGTAGAAAACAATGAGAATATTTTATTTTTTTGTAAAACTCAATAACATTAAATAAATTTAAACATTATGGAAAATATGAACCTTGATATTACCAGATAGAAATTCAAGACTTTTCAAGTTGACAACATCCAAATTCCAGCAAAAATATATCTATAAGAAATGTTGCCAGAACAGTAATGATATTTAAAAAGTTAGAAAACATTAAAAATAGAAAAAATATATAAATATAAATGACATTTATAAAACAAGATGCAAAAAAAAAAGGAGACATCATAAAAAAATGGAATTGTGATATCAATAAGATAGGAGAATCAAAGACTTCTTGGGTCATCTACCTCTAAATTTTTGCTTAAGCATAGCTAAATAAAACGTCAGCCAATTATGAAGTTTGGAAAACTGGCAAACATTCATAATGAAATGAGAAAAATAAAAATATTTGACTTATGTTAAACAAGATGGAAAAAGGAGGAATAATTTAAAGGTAGTGAATTTTATAGAATGCATTCTAGGAGTGAAAATAGGAAATGTATTATAGTTATAATACTTGGTAATAATATTGAAGCTGCACTTCTAGAGATATAAATATTTAGATATAGAATTAAAGCAATCTAGAGTGCCATCAAATATCATTGATACATGCTTATCACAGCCCATATTTATTCATTAAATTCTAGAAACATAAAAGATATATGTTTAAACTTATGATGATATAAATTTATACAGAAGCTAAACTCTCCATACAGTAATGGCAGCAGTGCAAGCCAGAGTAGTCAATGGATTCAAGAAGGTTTGTGCATAAAATTCCTATCTAGTGCCTACTCATCCAATATCCCCAGACTAGTTTCTAGCTTATGGCTTTCATCAATGAGAAACCTTGGAGCTGAGAGCACTGCACCTAGATCTTGGCTTTTGTAAGCATAAGAAATGGTGATCATGTAATGTTTAGTAGTACATTATAAATTTAACAAAGGTGATAAACAATGGTGTCTTTAATGATGAGTGAAATACAATAAATTGAGTTTGGAATAGAATAATTTTGGTTGAAATATATTGGATATCTGAAAGAAGTCTAATTTATAGATTACTGTCAATGAAAAATAAATCATCACAAATACCGGGAATCAAGTCTTTTTTTTTAAAAAAAGATATAGATGGATAAGCCCACAAAATGTATATCTTGATAAAATAAAGATGTAGATGCTATGTTAAAATGCACATGTGTAATACCAATCATAATCTAGCTCTAATGAAGTGGCATTTTTTTGGAAGATTGAATTAAAAAATAAATTGACCACTAAAAGTACTGAAGAAGTAAGAAATTATTTTCAAGATGGGGTACAAAGAATACAATTGACTGAGAAAAATGATGACAAAAATCCTTCAGTAACAATTAACATATTAGATGAAAGACAGAGTATGAACTAAGCATGTGTAAGAAATGGAAGAATTATGCAATAAGATTGGATTGGAGGAAGAGTTAGGAAAAATATTATCATAAAGGAATACATAGAGGAATTGTACAAATACTATCACAGAGTCATTACATTGATCCTTATATATATGGTTGGAGATAAGAATTTACTACTAATTGGAAGACAATTTAAATTAACACTGAGATTTATTCTAAAAATTATGGAATCACATGTAGGTAATCTTTCTTTTGAATTATTTAAACTGACAGAAAAAAACTATACAAAAAGAATTTTTGATTTAAAAACAAGTAAATTGTCTATATTAAACTTAATGTTATTAGAAGGGATTTGAATTCAGACTTTCAAGCTCCCTACAGCTATACATTCCATCTTATACAACTGGCACACATGACCACATCCATGTAAAAAGATAAATGATCTCCAACATATGTATTTCTTGCTGAACCAACACTCATCAGTTGGTTTATATCATCATCCCCCCCCCACATATATATATAATCACTGTTCAATTTATATTAAGATAGCAAATCTTCAAACTTCAATGGATTTCAAGGCAGAGTATGGCAGAAGCACTATATCATGTCTTATTCTTTTATGTATCATCTTATATTTCATATATAACTCTTATCTACTTCTTCTTTCTCCCTCTATATTTTGCTTCTTTTTATATTTCAATATAAACTTCATTAAAACTCCTTTAATACTTTAAGCAAATAATCTTTATTTATTTATAACAGTTTTGACTGTCCTAGCAGTCTTCTTCAGATCTATAAGTAAGTTTATAGATCTGAAGAAGACTGCTAGGACAGTCAAAACTGTTATAAATAAATAAAGATTATTTTCTTAAAGTATTAAAGGAGTGTTAATGAAGATTATATCATGTTCACAATCATTCTGATTCTAAAAAGATCAAACATATCTGATTGCAGTTAATACTACATCATTAGTCTGGTATTTCCTGTTTCAAAAAAAAAACAAAAAACAAATAGGATTGAAGCAATGTTAGCAGAAAATCAACATAGATTTCATAAAAAAAGGAGTGCAAGAGATGCAATAAATACTATGCAATTCTTAGTGAAAAGAATAATATTGATTTTAAAAAAACATTTAATAAAATATTATGGAGTAAACTTTTCTCATTGCTCAGAAGAACTGGTATTGATAAAAACATTTTGAGGTTGATTAACAAACCATGCATAAATTATTTAGTAAATGTATTAATAATAAAAATCTAACAACTCATTTTCGATTTTTAGAAAAATAAGATAAAAATCTCACTTGTCTTCTGATTTTTCAATATGTTTGCAAAAAAAAAAACCTGGTATATAAGTTGCTGGTTAATGTAAAAGAAAAATATCTGTTAATGAACAAAAGATTAATTTTACCAAATAATCAGATGATCTGACAATTATTGTGGGATCAAAAAATTATTACAAAATATATTGAATAAAATTAATAACACATCTAGAAATATGGCACGATTATAAGTATTACATAAATATAAATTATGATTGTAGCCAAATTGCAGAGTAAACATCAGAATAGAATAGGAACTAGATCAAATAAAAAATTTTGTTACCTGAATGTCAAATGATAAAAGATGTTTCAAGCAACAAGAAGAAATCAAGGTAATAATTGCTATGGCAAAATTAATATTTTTTTAAAAAATAAATGTTTACTTATATCAGGGAATAATGATTTTTTAGAAACATTCTTATGTCAGATATTTATCAATAGCCCTCAATAGTTCTCATACATAGCTATAAATAAAAAAAGAAATAGACTATTTAAAGGTATATGAAATATGATATTATTATAAAATGAATAGAATTAGTTGGGTAGAAAAAACAGCAAGTCTTGAATAAAAATGATATATTGAGGAGTAATCTGTCTATTATACATAAAATAAATATTTTATTTATGCCACAATTTCTGCAATAATGATATAAATAATTTTTGAAGATAAAATACATCATAAAAAAGGGAGAGGTAGATAAAAAAACTTCTATATTATGTAACCATTGAAAGAACACATCAATGAATATTTATGGAAAACTTAAAGAGAAAGACAGAAAGCATTAGAAAGACATTGCCAGGTTTCTAAATAATCAGTCAATATACTGATTGATGAATATTGATAACATTTGCTATAGTAGTGATACAACATCATTACTTTTAGCCATAAGAACCTACTTCAGAGACTTCACAATTACTTTCCATAAATATCTGTAACAAGTACTTTTTTTAAATTTTTATAAATCACTAAAATTTTTTATTTTATTTCCCATTTCAGTGTAAGTTGCTCTTGAAAATGTTTCTTATCTGTTAGTTTTCAGTAGGAACTTTTTAGCTTATTGACTATCATGTCTTCTTGCTATATCTGCCATGTTTATTGAATGTTTTTAGGTTTTATAATGCCAAGATGATTAACCTGGGTTTAAATCCATTCACTTAGTTTTTTTAACTGTCACCAATTATTTTCAACATAATTCTGTTAATATTCATTTGTATCACTTATAATCTTTGTTTCATTTTAAATTTTCAAAATGTTAAGTTGTATTGGTTAAGTGCTTTTATTTATGCAAAAATATAAATATTAGTGATGATTCAGCTAAATATAATTAATTTTGAGATTTGGTGGTAATCAGTCAAAATTTTTAAATTATTTAAAATCATTTTGGAGGAATTGGCTCATATTGAGTTACATTTTTTAATTCTGAAAATTTGATATAACTTTATTGATAAAGTGACTTTAAGAACTTTAAAATAAGTTTTTAAATGTATTTAAAATACCACAACTTAAATTTTTTATTATTATGAACAAATGAATAAAATATCTGAAAAAAAAAACAAAAAACAAATAGTAATTCCTTAAATACATTTCAGTTAACTAGACTCTTCAATTAGTTTAGGCCATAAACTTTTTCAAATGGATTGATTATTGTTCTGTATTTATCAGCACTATATTTTCACTTTTCAATTTACATTTGCTACTCTTACCAGGCATTCACTGGTCATGATCATCTTTAAATAAATACATTAAGAATTATTATTAATCATTTGTTAGATTTGAGATTATTTTATTACTTTTAGTTCAGATAAAAGTTTTAATATATTAAAAAATTCAACCACTTTTTATTAATAATATATATATATATATATTAATAATTCAAACAAATTTATTTAACACAGTATTCAAAACTAAATAATATATTCTTTACTGGAAGTACTTTCAATTGTTTCACTGACAATCTTATTTTCTGTACATTTGTATTAATGGTTGATAAAGATTGTCAGTTAAACAATCGAAAGTACTTCCAGTAAAGAATATATTATTTAATTTTGAATACTGTGTTAAATAAATTTGTTTGAATTATTATTATATGATTTAAAAAAATACAGACATTTAATGGTTATATATATATTCGAATTGATCTCTATTTATTTACATGACTATGTTTGTTAAGTTGTGGTTTTTCAAATAAATGCTAAATATTGAGTTGCATAGAAAAATAGAGTGGAATGAAATAAATAAGATCATAGTAACTAATTAACAAAAATAATTATATTGATCTTTAAACTTCCAAATTACTAACTATATTGATACAATTCCTTCTAGTATGAAAGTAATTTACATTGCGAAAAAAATCTGAATCGATTTTACACTGCTTATCCAAGATTTTATATAGATGTATATTACACAATATATCTTATTAATTAATCACAGTCTTCTTACATCTTTAAGCAAATAATTTTTATTAATATAATAACAGTTTCAACTGTCCCTGGCAGTGATTGAGACTGAAGAAGACTGTGAGAGACAGTCAAAACTGTTATTATATTAATGAAAAATATTTGCTTAAAGGTATAAGAAGACTGTGATTATTTAATAAGATATATTGTTATAATAACAAGTCAGATGTCACATGACTTATATATAGCTTGCACATACAAATATGTAAAATTAAGAGCGTGCTAATAGCTCTAAACAAGCTTTTTTTTTTTTTATTTATGATAAATGCTACTACAAAAGAAGGCATTCAAATCATTTTTATCTTGGATTGTCCCCATCCCCATACCGGTTTCGACCTATGGGTCTCTTCAGTGAGGAGTTACTTAAGAAGGAAAAAATATATATAGAATTATATAGATGTAGATTAGACAGTGATATTTTTATTAGGACATCAATTCACTCTGATGAAATATCATTGTCTAACTTACATCTATATAACTAATCTGCTTTTCCTTTTTATTTGGACTGGTGTAAAATTTGATACTTCATTATAAATCATAATTGTTTCATAATATTATCTAAATATATGACAATCCAAGAATAACAAAAAGAGTAAAAAAAAATTTTTTAAAAGTTATTCTTGCATGCATTTCATAAAAATGATATTATTATTTAATGCTACTCTGTTGATTGTAACAGCCATGCAATATCACTTGAAATCATTCTATTGAGAAAGGTGCCTACAGAATTCTTTATCTATTCTAATGAAATAAACCAATTGCTTGATTTTTTTAAAAAATTATTATCATAATTTATCATTAAACAAGAGAAAGTGCAAGGGGTAGTAATGGTTTCTAAAAATTTATCGAATATACTTTGTAAGTATAAACATTTCTTCTCTTAAGTAAATGTGACTTAGATACAGAACTATATAGCATGAGAAAGTTTATTGTTCTGAAATAATGAGAATCCAAAAACTTAAATCATGAAGTAGTATAAATATTTTATTATTGATGAGTATTTGAGAAACTAATTTTGTTAATATAAATTATGCATGAGAGATTCTGAAATTAAACAAAATAAAAGGCAATAGTTATTTTTAACTTTCCATTGAATATGTTTGTTAGAGTTGACTTAGTTAAAGCTAATTATTATTTATTACATTGCAGCGATTAAGTCAGGAGAGTCAATATGTAAATAAAAAGATAAAAGTGTAAATAATTATAATTCTTTAATATTCTACTGTTTCTGTGCATTTTGTTAAAAAAATTATATAGAAATTCATTTTGTTATAATTTACTAATTTTATTTCATGGGCAGAGGCGTCGTCGTGAAAAAAAAAAGTGGCCATTGCAATGTTTTCGTGCATGGAAGAGGGGAGGGGGGGCCTTTTTTCATATGATAAAAACACTTGGTTATTAAAAAAAAAATTATCTTACTTGCAAATGTAGGTATATTAAAAGTGCACAAATGGGTTCTTATAATGTATAAATAATTATTTAAATATATTAAATTTATTAAGTGCAAGCAGATGATATAATAATAATGTGAAAGGTTGAAACACTTTAAAAATTTAATAAATTTACATTTGTTACTATCATATCATTAGATTTGAAAATTACTTCGTTGTAAATCGAAAGATTTCACATTGTTTATTTATTTATAATATTTAGTAAATTAAATGTGAAGGTGTTTTAAGCTTCATACTCTTAGTTCAGAATGCTCGAGTCTGGCTTATTTATATATAAATTTAAGTAGAGAGGAAAGTGGTTTCATCTTTTTCTCGTGTGTTTTTGAATTGAGAGTTTCAAGTGTAGTCATTATTACATCTGATTGGCTGTCACATAAGCATTTTAAGGCACACCAGTCAAAAGTTTCAGCCTTTCATGTTATTAAATAATTATTTGTTATAAATATGATTTTGAAATCAATATTTGTGAAAACAAAATAAAATACATTTAATGCAAAAATATATATTTTCTTCAATATTCTATTTTGAATCCATTAACAACATCCTAATTTAATTTTTTTTTGTGAAAGAAAATTATTTTTAACCTATGCTAATTTTGAAACATTTAGATATACACATTATATGCAACTGAAAAATCTGCATTATCACATAATCAACACTTCTATAATTGTTTTACTTTATATGTGATATTCATTGTCCGGCCCACAAATTAAAGAGTTTTGGCAAAACAACAACAGTTTCACTTAACATGTAATAAAATATTTTATTTTTTGACTTTCACAAAAGATGTAATTCATGCAGGCTCAGGGCTTTGACAAATGTGAGGTCTTGTGCCAACTCACTGCCCTCAGATTGACTCTGTTCATGGGATGGACACGAGAATTAAGCTTGTGCAAAAGTGCTTCTAATCCAGGCAGTTGATGATAGCTAGTCATTATAAATTAAAATAATTGAAACCATCTTTCCAAAAATAGAAACTTTGTTAATTACATTTAATATCAACAATCAAATAACTAAATATCACATGATCACCATATCTTATGCTAGTGCATAACTGTTATTAAAATTGGATGTGATGTGATGTACTGTGGCTTCTCCTTAAACAAAGTCAAGAATATCTCAGCAATTATGCCCAGATAAACCTGTTAGCCACTTTTCCATTCCCCACTCTTAAGTTTTCCCATATTCTGCTCCATCCCATTTCCACAACATAATCTTTGTCAACTCTATAGCCTTTATATCTAAATCCCCCTTATCTTTTCCCAAACCCAGCATAAAAAACAATAATTCGCTTTCTGTATAATCACTTTTTTCATATTTATTCTTCCATAACTTCATTATATGTAACCTTTCTGTTTTCAAGCATTTACATTCAATTAAAAAATGCCTAATATTTTCTATTCTTTCCTTACATAATTTACAAAATAAATCACCAATATTTTTCCATTTACATGTATATTCTCTTGTTGCTAAAGATCCCATTCAAGCCTTAAACAATAAACTATTTTCCTTACTATTATTATACATGATGTGACGTATTGTGGCTTCTCCTTAAATGAAGTCAAGAATATCTCAGCAATTATGCCCAGATAAACTTGTTAGCTACTTTATTTTTCATTCCCCACTCTAAATTTTCCCATATTCTGCTCCATATTAACTCTCCATACAGTAAGGCCACCCAGTGCCAACCAGAGCAATCAATGAATGCCAGAAGGCTTGTGCATAAAATCCCCATCTAGTGCATTCTGGAATCCATTGATTACTCTGGTTTGCACTGGGCGGCACTACTGCATGGAGAGTTTTGCCTGTTTTAGCAATCAAACAACAACAAAGCTATTAAAAAGAATCAAATCATAATTTATAAAAGGGATTCACTATGTTAATGATTTTTTGAAAAGCATGCAATTTAGTGATACAAATATGAAATATCTAAATAAAGCCATCAAATGAAAGTTCTTCATTGGTTGGAGTAATAATGCAGTAAAAATGACTATTAGCGATGTTAATTGGTTGCAAATGCCTAAAACATTCATCTCTAAATATTAAGCCATTTATTGACAAAGGACATTACAGTGCTTATCTCTACTCAATATTTCAACAAATAATAATTATGTTTAATGCATAATGATTTTACATATCTTAACAAGTGTATTGGATTGATTAGATGTAGTTTTATTTTTTCATATGATGTGTAATGCATTAAAATTACTTCTTCATCACTTAGAATATTTGCCTCTAACAACTTTTTTCAGAGTTTGGACTTTGTAAAACCCTCTTCATATAATTTTTAAATATTCTTGTCAAACGTTGTTAGCCGAGAGGTCATCGTACCCGCCATGTTGTTCACTTTTTAAAACCCTCTTCATATAATTTTAAATATTCTTACTATTATTTCCCCTTCCCCTTACTTTAAACATATGAATAAAAACATCTGAAAAAGATAAATGAAACGCAAGATAATCTTTAAATGGTCAGGTTATTAATTTCTCTGACATCTTTGATCAGTATATACTATCAAGCTTTTTTTTCATATGTCAAGTGCATTGACCGGGAGGCCAACCTGGGCCAGCTACTTGGAAGGCAGCTATGCTGACTACTAGGTCACCAACGCTTGACACATAGTTTAATTTACAGGTTTCCACATTTTTTGTTGCACACATTTAAAAATATTCACTTTAGATAAAAATATTAATAAATATTATTAATAATGTATTAGACTATAAATTATATCATTTTAAATTCATATACAAACTTTAAACATTTTAAAAAAAATATATATATATTCTAATTAAATATAATTCCATAGTATCATCAATCCCATTCTCCATCTGTAATGTCTTATATATATTTAAAACTTCTATTCCTACCAACTAAAATCACTTAATTTTCAAAATCTTATTTATATTTAAAACTTCTATCCCACCAACTAAAATTATATAATTTTCATTAAAAATGTGTTTGCAGAACAATGTTTAATTATAGGAGTTTGAATCCAGATTTTCAAGCTCCCTTTATGCCCACGACCACGTACATGTGAAAAAGATATATACATATGAAAAACATAAATTATCTTTTTCACATGTATGTGGTCGTGGATATAAAGAGAAGTTGAAAGTCTGGGTTCAAACTTCTGTAATTGCATCTAGCTTAAAAGTATATATAATATACTTGTATTTAAATAGAACTATTTTTTGTAGATATTTTTTTCTTTGTTTATAAAATAATAATTTCTTTTCACATTATTTAAAAAAAAAATCAGAACAAGGAATAAGTAATTTATTCATGACAAATACTTTTTTTTGTTAAAATCACCAGATAAATATTTGAAAATTAAATTTCTTTTCCTTTTTATTGTGTGAAAATCTATTCTCAATACAGCTGATCCGTTCAAGAATTAGTTACGTGAAAATTATATAAAGGAGTTAATAAATGTAAATATATTAAATTTAAGCGTAAACAGATAATATATAATAACGTGAAAGCTAAACACCTTCAAACAGATACGCTTTAAAAATGATTATGTGACAGCCAATCAGATGGAATAATGGCATCACATGGGACTCTAAATTCTAAAACACAAGCCAGAACTATTAGAAAAAGATGGGACCCATCTTAATCTATACCTCAATTATATGTAAATAAGCCAGACTAAAGCATTTTGAACTAAGAGTATGAAGCTTAAATACCTTCAAATTTAATCCACTAAATATTATATATATAAATTAACAACGCGAAATCATCCGATTTACAACGAAGAAATATTTTTAAATCTAATGAAATGATATTAATAAATGTAAATATATTAAATTTAAGCGTAAACAGATAATATATAATAACGTGAAAGCTAAACACCTTCAAACAGATACGCTTTAAAAATGCTTTAAAAAGCAAAGAAAATGCATAGAAAAAAAAAGTACTACATTTTTGCTTACATTCAAGCGAACCTAACTTTATAACAGAAACGTTAGTAATGACAAACAATGTTTGAATTATAAAACTCTAATTTTAAATAATTTATCTAATAGTATTTAAAGCACATAGTTTTTTATTTTTATATATAAGTAGTTGTAATAATTTAATAACAGGTATAGCTACAAATTGATTCTGCAATAAATGATTTGCATTTTTACATTCTGCTAAAATTTAAGATTAATTCAGTTGTTTATTTTATAATATTTAAATTATAATTTTGAAAGCATATTTTCTATATAATGAAAAAATAAAAAGGGATGTATAGTGTATAATTATGTAGGAATATTTGAAGGCAGGCTATAAAAGGCCTCCTAAGGATAATGGAAAGTATAATTGCCTGCCATAACATGAAGTTTTAACGTTGATGAAGTTAAAACATTTTTTTAAGATAGTTAAAGATTCCCAAGCAAGCTTAGAATTTTTTTTCAGGGAGCTGGTCCATAGCCAACTTATTTATTTATCCAATGTGTTAGGGTTTATCTTATTATTAATTAGAGGGTAAAACAAGCAATAAGGGGATTTTCTTTTTTCTTTTTTTTTTTTATTTTTTGTTAAAAAAAGCAAAACTCTCCTTTCCCCCCCCCTATCTTTGCATGGAAGAAGTCTCACTCTGTTTAAATCTCATTTTTAACTACCATGGTGAATATAATAATTATTATTTCTTTAAGAGATCTGAAAGATTTGCATGCAATTAGCATGTTTTTTATTTAAATTAACCATATATGTGTCAGATGGTGACATTTTTAACCGGCTGTGATTTAAAAAATGTAATATAATCAGTGTGATGAAGTTATTTTCTTTCTCCAAAGTAGGTTTTTTTAAAAAAAAAAATTATAGTGCAGATAATAGTAGTGCACCTGTAATGTTATATATACTACTAAATAGTTCTAAAAATATTTTAAGCAGTATAAGAAAGCTAGAACAATCATAGAATATATAGTGATCACTTACAATGAGATATTATCTACAAATCAGCAGTCAACATTTTAATTGCGATACTTTTTTTAAAAATATTTATTACAAAATTTAATTGTGCAACATCATTTTTAATTTTAATTGCAATGATCAATAAAAAAAAAAAAAATTTCTAAAAAAACGTATGCATCTCTCCATAACCTTTGTTTCAAATAGATCATTTTAACAAAGTTTATTTTTAGCTATCCATCTCTTCATAATGTATTTTTATTTATGCATAAAGATATTAAAAATTAATAAAAAGTTTCTATATTATGCACCTAAATATCCATGACATATGTAAATACTCTCTCCATTTTCCAAGGCACTACTAATAATCATTGCAAAGAGGTTTTAAAACTAAAATCCATCATTAAAAATGCAAAATTTATTCTTTTTTCTGAAAGATATTGAATACCAAAGTATCTATTAAATTCAGAAATTTACCCAAACTTTTCTGAACATTCCAAGCAAAGCAAGAAAAAAATATATCAATTTAAACTCTTAAAAAGAAAATTAAAAATCATCTCATTAAAAGTCTGCAGTTGAGTTTTATACTATTTTCAGCTACTCTATATATGGTTTTGTACTATTACAATTATTATTCAATCAAATTAGTAAAAAGTACACATAGTCTCAGCTAGTATTTGCCAATATTCTCAGTGTCTATATTCCTTCTGCCTCAAAATTTATATCTACATTAAAATAAAAACGTATGGTGTTAGCATTATTTAAATCACAGTAAATTATATACCATTATTAAAGTAAGACATTTATTTTTTAGTTATATTCCTTTTTGAGTAACACTGCTATTACTTACTAAGATCTTATTGATGACTTAGACATCAATATTCTTAACAATATCTTTTCCAAACTTAAAAAAAAACAAGTATTATAAATCATCCATTTGACCTCTTTACTTCAATGTAAGACTCGATTCTTTTTGAAGATAATTCCCACTTTAAATTTATTTAATGCATTCATCTTGCAAAAATATATCCAGTATCATATTTAATGATAATATCATTTATTCACATAAGAGAATGAAAATAACTTTTACATATTTGAATAAGGTATCATCTTCAGAGAACTCGTATAACATGTATCAACACTCCTCTCCATTTCACTAAAGGAATTAAATAATTTGATATGTTATAGTTTTCATCTCCATATCAAAAACAATATGAACTTTGAAATACACTGGGTCTCATTTTATGTGGTAGATAGGTTCCACAGAAAAGCCACATTAAAAAAATCACACAAAAATAGACCCAACTTACCTTGAAAAATAGGGGATAGCTTCTGTAATTTTCAGAAATAACATAAAAGCAAAACAAGGAAAAATTACTTTAAAATTTGCATTAAAAAATAAGGAAATAAAGTATGACTAATAAAAAATATCAAATATTTGAAAAAAATTGATGTAAGACAAACTTTTTTAATTTTTTATATTAACTACAGTATTTAATTTTACATTTTTTCATACAAATTTTAATCATTATCACTATTTGACAATATGGGGTTCATTTGTAAACTGGTAAAAAATCAGATTCATCACAAGAGGAAGTACAACTAGCACCACTTTCAATCTTGTGTTGTGTTAATGGTTTTCTGTTGACAATGTGATCAGTGATTAAACTTTGAGAAGATGATTTAACTAATTATTTACAAAGGCTCACAATATCCAGACATATAACTAATTTAGCTATTGTTGGAATTTAAGAGATTATTCATTACAGAAAACTTAGATTTCAGCATTTTCTGACATTTTTCTTTGTCCCACACATCAATGTAAAATCTATGATTAAATGATTAATACTTATCAGAAAATAATAAGTTTGTCTTCATTTGATAGATATTTGTGTTTACTACTGAAATAAATTTTAAATGTTCACATTTTGTTTCTATATTAAAAAAATTGAGATCACAATAAAAACAAAAAGATTATACATTATCGGTAGAAAGATTATTTTCAGTTTACAAAACTTCGTTATTTTAAAAATCTAAAAGAATATTTATTTCTGTTATATCTAACAAAATATGTTTTAAAAGTTTAAAAATTTTGAATATTTATTGCAATATTTTTATACTCATAAGTATAAATCTATTATTATTATTATTATTATTATTATTATTATTTACTCATAAGTATAAGTAGGTTATTTACGTAGAAGCTAAGATTCTAAATACAGCTTTAGGCCATATTCACATTAGCTGCTAATATAACATTATACTTTTGAAAAAAAAAGTATTTCAAGTCAAAATAAGTTAATAATAATTTAAATTTCTTGATATCTAATAAATATAGTGAAATATGAACTTCTTTATCACATAAAAGAAAAACACATAAAAAGATATTAAGAAGAAACATGAATCACATAACTTCAAAATTGCATTAAAAAAATCTGCATAAAATGAGATCCAGGCGTAGTTTCAATTTCAATAATAAAATATGTTTTGAAGTTGAAATTGGAAATTATAAACTTTTTAATAAAGATTTTACATTACCTGCCTAATGTGATCATCATCATATTTGGCTGATTTCAGGATTACAAACTAGACTCTATGTTAAACTAATGTAAAATCATAAATCTGCCACAAGAATTTAAATGTTTTAATTTGTTTTATGACATGACAAATTGATAAAAACAATTCTACAACCATTATAATTGTTTTTCAAAAAGGGACACCCAAATTCTTTTTTTTTTTTTGTAATTATGGTTGATTTTTATATATAAAAAAAATGTGTTTCTTTGTTAGTCATATTATAATAAAATGTCACTGAAATTCATATTTTTAGAGTATTGATAGATGATTTATATGTTTTCTATTATTTTTTTCATAGAGATTGTTTGTTTGTATATTGCAATATTTTTATCATCTAAATGAATTATTGATTTTTCCAAATACATTTGAATGTTAGCATCAACACTTAGATTAATATAGAAAACAATCTTTTGGATAGTATTTTTGTTCTATTCTTCAATTGCCGTTATACTGATCAGTAAGAATGCTAACATGATAATCAATTTGGTACCTTTATGTGAACACTAAATTTAAGGTCATACTTTAACCCAACTAGAATATTCTTCTAATGATAATAATCAATAAACATTTAATATAACTATCTATAAGAGTGTTTGTTTTTTCCAAAGTTAATTGTAGTTTTTAAGCAATATGATTTATCATTTGGATGACTTATGAAGTTACTTGAAATTGTCAAATTAACCTATTGTCATAATATATAATATTTGAAAAATATTTGTTAATCTTGCACTTAAAAGGGGGAAGGGGAAATAAAATCAAGAAGACTCAGATAAATATATTAAATTTCTATTGACTTCTGCTTTGTGTAGAATAGCCTAATTTGCTAAAGCATCATTTTAAGTTTACTATTTATGAATCTTGAAAACTTATTTTTCTAAAGTTTATCAATTCAATTCTCATGCTGAATTCCATTATAGCAGTGTCACTGTTCAGGCCATCAATATCTGGAAAATCTCTAAAGATTACTGGTTTAACACCAGTGCTAAATATTATACTAAGATTATCATTATTTAGTCCAGCAATATTTAAAAATAAGAAAAAATTATTCACGCAAAATATTTAAAATGGCATATTAAGGTCCTATACATGAAAGGTTAGAATGATTTAAAGTCAACATGGGTATGACAACAATATTGGCATCAACAAGGGCTTTGAACATTCCATCATTAGATTTTCAATAATATGGATGGCCGAAAAGATGGAGGATGGAAAATATTGAAGCCTGTTTATTAAAGTATGAAGGTTTACTATCTTAATATAAACTGAGTACTGATTATATATGTGTGTGGAAGATGATGATCTGGACCAAGTAATGAGTGCTGATTCAGCATAAAATATTTATATTGGAGATCATTTATCTTTTTCACATGTATGTGGACATGTGTATCAGTTGTATAAGATGGAGTGGATAGCTATAGGAAGCTTGAAAGTCTGAATTCAAATCCCTTCTAAATTATAATAAAAGTTATGTATTTGGAAACTTGTAAAGTTTGAATTTTTATAAAAAAAAACATTTAACAATCCAACTAGATTTGTCATTCAAGACTTACTCAAAATTGAAAACCTACCAATAGTTGCATAAATAGTAGGATCTCTCAAACTAAATAAATATTTCTAAAATGCTTGCAATCAATATAACAAATCACTTTCTTTCAACAACAAGGCTGAGATTTATTTTCTTAACGAGGATCATTTGCTTAGATCATATACTATTTCACCACTAAGCAAACTATCCATTACAAATAAAGAATTGTATTTAATACATTTTAATAGTTTTCAACATAAAACTCTGATGACTAATTTAGAAACTGATTTTTAAAATAATATTTGATATTTTATTCGTCAAAATTAGTTGATGTTATTTTGTTTTGAATACTTGATAATAAATTGATCAGCTGCAAAAATAAATCATAATATTAAATTATTTATAAAAATATTTTATTTGTTAATATTTTGAACAAAATATAAATAATCCATACAACTCAAAATATAGGAAACCATGATTTTAGATTCTTTTCATTGTAAAGTTGTGGTGAAGACATATTTTTATAAATATCTAGAATTAGTCTCGATGGAGATAATCCCATGCTCCGATTGTATAAAAGTTCCTCCAAACATGTTACTGCAAGAGGTTGATAAGTACTATAAAATTTATTTGCAAAAAAGTGAGGACTTATAGATAAAAAAGGTAAATCTCTAAGCCCAAAAATGCAAACACTTCGAACAAAATAATTACTTTGGCAATGAGGATGATCATCCGATTTCCAAATAGCTAACTTGGATAAGAAAAATCTCCGATCACCTGCAATATAGAGAATAAACATAAATAATGATGTATGTATATGTTTGCATGCCCACATGTACACAAACATACATTTATACTGTACCCATAATAAATGTACTATATGAAAACAAACTTTTTAAAATAATATTAAATTATAATATTTATGTATATATTATTATATTTCAATTATAAACTATAAGTTGATGAAAATAATTCCATTTTTTAAAGAAATAATGTTTAGGTGCGTGCACATGTATGTTTGTATGTATAATATAGTTTGAAATACGACTAGCTTAATTAAATTATAATGCTCAGTTAAAATTTACATATCTATCTTTAATATACTTTTATATTATTATATTCTAATTAAATTTATTATTAATTATCAAAATCAATATATTCCTATAGTATGTACTAATTAAATAAGTATTTATTAAAATCATGAGACTGTGAAGTAAAGTTACAAAGTAATAAGTAGATTTACATTGAGTCAATATCTCCTAAGACACTGTCTCAATGGCATAAGAATACTATCACCTCCTTACTAACTTACTACTACCTCTATAGCATTCTTATGGCTTTTAAATAAAATAAACTATCTTTAATAATAATGAAATAAATAAATCTTAACTTTTAATTTTTAAAAATATAATTAAATAATCTCAGGTTCTTCTATTTATCTTAAAGTAATGATAACTCATGTAAATAAGTATGATATGGGATTTTATATCAAACCTAAATACACCTAACTTATTTTAATATTTATAATACCAATCTTAGAGTATAACCTAATCTTATCTATTTCTAATATATCATCAATCATTAAATAAATAATCATATGTATATCTTTTATTTTCATATAGCATCTTAATTTTGGAATAGATCAAAATCTTATAATTCAATAATCTGTGGCAATAAATAATATTATACTCTTATATTATGCACTATAATTATTCTATGACCATTGTAATATAATGTAATAATGTCAATCAATTCTCATAAATGATAATCAGGAAAATATTGTATTTATTTCTAAAATAATATTAATAAATTCACATTGTGCAAATATTATGTTTCTTCAAATTATCTGCTGTCAAATGCTGTGGTGCAAAATAATGAACTCGACACACTTTTAAAACAAATTAAACAAATTTATTTACATTAACTTCAACTAAGAATTTATTTACAATATTTACAGTTCAAAATTATGAAACAAAGAAAATAAAAATAAGAAAATAATAATACAATATGTTTACACTGTTATTTACTTATACTCTTAAGAAATAATTTACATTCTTTTAAAATGCTGTACTAATAACATTGAAGTATGTTTTCAAAACTTAGACTTTAAATAAATATCAGTGAACTTCAATTATTACACAGAAAAATTTATGTAAACAATATTTATGTAGTATATGTAAACAATTAAACTTTGCTAATTAAATTGCTACATCACTTAAGTATTACTGTTACTAATTTCATCATGTACTAGTATGTGTTCACTCTACTATTAGTATTACTCTAATAGCATAATATAGAAACTAATGCATCTTTATAATGTAATAACAAATAACTGATTATAACTTTATATTTCAGTTAATATAATTCATGCTACATGTTTTGTTAAATATGCATTACATATATGTACTGTTAAAATAATAATATTTAAATTATTCATCAATTTCAAATTCATAAAGCATTATATTAGATAAATTCTATGATTCTTTTCTATGTGAAATTATTACTCTACTTTATGTGTTATTCTACTCCTTCTTAATAACTTTCTATCTACAAAACATCCTTTTAAAACTTATTCAAACTTTCCGGGAAAACAATCATCAATTTAAATAAATACTAATTATCTATACTATTGATACTTCATCATCTATACTTAGTAAATCTCCAACCCAAATATGAACTTCTACATAAAACTTAACTTAATTTATCCAATAAAATAAAAATAAAATATAGACTTTGAGATCTCTTCCTAACTTGGAATAAAATAATTACTTGTATGAACAATAAATATAATTCTAATACTCCAACATAATAATAATAAAAATAAAAATAAAAATTTATTTACGAAAGAATCATATAATTATTTCTAAGCTTCTTATGTAATGTTGTGTCATATTTATATCATAAATTCAAATTATGCATATTTAAATAAAACTGTCACTGCCAATATAATGTGTGTATTTTTAAAATAATCATACATTCATTCAAAATAACATAATATTTGGTTGATCTAAAGAAAACATATTAAATACATCAAAATTATTACTATTATACAATTTTTACCATAGATAATGAATTAATGTCCAGTCCATCTTCCAATATTCTTCGGAATTACAGCTTCATAAAATAATTCACATTTATACTCACGATCATACTTTAAAATATTCTGTGTTATATTAATTATAAAATAAACTCATGCAATTAATCATTATATTATTTTTTAGTTATTATTTAAAGATATGTACCTATCTTATTTTAATAAATTAATAATATTTAATTTTTATATTAGATAAATAAAACAGAGTTCATATTACGTGACTCCAGCGATGTTTCCTTTTCACCATAAAGTTCTTTAATCTGAGGCACACATTCACTAGAACACCATTTCCTGTTTCCGGTCCAACACGTGTTTTTTAAAAGTTTATGAAAAACGAAAACGTTCTTTTTTAAAAATAAGTTCCCCACAAGAAAATAAAAAAATTAAAATAGTTTATAGGCTCCGGATCTAGTTCTTTTAAGAATATTATTTAAAAGTTATTATCTTAGCTTAGTCTTTAGTTTTATGAAAAATTATCATTTAATTATTTTAAATTAACTGGGACGTCCACTTATTACTTGCACATTTCTTAATAAAATATCCAGGTAAGAATAAGTTTCTTTATTTATAAACGACCTGCGTTTAAATTATTTTAATATAATAATTTTATTATATTAAGATTTTTAGCTAATTATATTTCAATTTACTTGCTTTTAAAATTATCAACATTCAGTCTTTTAAAACATAAAGACTTAACAAGGCAAGTATTTATAAAACTACTTTCATTTTTAATATCTTTACTTAAGATATATTTTTAAATTTATAGCTTGCAAAAATACTTTCTTCATAAGAAGTATTTTATTCTCTAAAATATCTATTTTCTAATAATCACTATTAATTAGCTTTTAAAATTATATACTGTCCAAAATACTACTTTTCTCCATCTCGTAATTTTCCGAACTAATCCAGCGTTTGTCATATTTCTAGGGTAAAGTTTCCGATATATTTTCATTATATATGATGTTCCCATGACTATTTGCTTGCAAATTGAGCTTCAATTTAGAGAAGACCGATAGAGAAAAAATTAAGTTAACACTGCATGTCTATTATTTAAAACTTTTAGAGATTATTTATAACGACACTCTTGTAATTTTTAAAAAAATGATTTTAGAGCGTCTATAAATTTACTTAGCTATTTTTTTAATAGCACAATTAACTTGATAATTCAATCACGAAGTCCCCTCCTAACAATTGAACTGAGCTTTTATACCGGAAGAAACTTCCCATTTGATTGGTACATTTAAACAATCAATTTGCTGGCTTATTTACATATTTACCAACAACACAAAATTAAAAATAAATAATGACTTATTTAATATTTAATATTTATTACATTATTACATTTTTAAAATAATTCTTATCGTTTATTTAAATCCATTAAACACTTTTAAAAAATATATTATTTCACTTGATTTTAATTTTAACTTTTATAAGATTATTTTTAAATAAACTAAATATTTTTTATACGTCATATTTTTAAAACAATATTTTAAAATCAGATTTAATATTCTACATTGATTTATCTTTATTTTATCTCGTGATAACTCACGTATTATTTATAAATTTATAACATGATTTTTTAAAATAGTTTTGCAACTTTATTAGATAACTTCCAAGCATGTGTGTGTATAACATCTGTTCTTTATAACACAAGAAACGCTTATCATCGTCTAAAAATAAACTAACAATTGCATTTTTTAAAATAAATATTTTTTAAATAAATAAGATATTATAATAGATTTTAAAATAATTATTCGATATTATTAAAATCAAATATCAATCTTCTATTTAAGTATTTATAATAATTTAAAATATTTATATTCTTTTATATCATTATTTTATCAACAATAAATATATGTATTTAATCTTACTTGTCTTTTAAACACTTTTAGCTTTAAATACCTATTTATTAAATATATTAATGCAGTATTGATTATGGCCATTTTTCCCAATTATATATTATAATCATCATCATTTAAAATGTCTCTCTTTATATCAGCACAATTTCACATATCAAATACTCATAGATTGTCTTAATTAAACCCCTTGAAATATTACCATAAGCAAAATTAACATCACATATTCAAATATATCTTAAATTTAAAATTTTTTAATAGATTAGCACAAAAATTAAATGGTGACCCATACAAAAGGGCACAATATTGTAGCCTCAACTTTTCCTCAGCGCAATCTTTTAACTTATGTAACTTCAACAAACTCTCATTTATTTATTAACTTCACTTTACATGCGCTAAACTTCACTTTCTATATGTTTAACCTTAATTTTATTTTATTTCATTTATTTCAAGTAGCTAGTCAATTGAATCTAGTATTAACCTTAGGATTAAACAAGGATGGCTAGTGTGTTTATCTACTAATATTAACAATAAGATTAAGTATACCCGGGCGCCAAATTGCAATTATAAATCGTAATGCCCACCAGATCCTCATCATTAGCCATGTTTAGGACCCCTGAAGATAATGAAAAAAGTCATTAAATTGTCTCTAAAAAAAAATGTAATATTAATAAAACCATTCAATCTATGTGGTCTTAATTTCAAACCTAGCATTAGTCATGCAAATATTTCATGATAAATTTATTACTAAATTTATAATAATGAGACAACTTCCTTCCACAACTTTATTATAAATATCTGATCTCGAGTGGTAAATACGGAAACTGTTATATACATTTCTAATTTATACATGACTGGAAATAAATTAGTAATCGATGCAGAGAACTCATAATTTATGCTTATAATATAAAATTATTATTTAATTTAATACAAAATAAAATTATTATAAATAAATTCTTCCCATTTAATTCCATTACTTTATTTGTCGTTCTCAGCATCTATCACTTTCAATAACTACAATTATATAACACGGAATGTCTGTGTTATGTTCTCTAATCTGATAACCCTTAATCTTATTTCTTTAAACACACATATTAACCTTTCAATCAACTATCAATTCATGATCATTATTATAATAATAGTATTTCCAATTTTATTACAATATGCTACTTGACTTCCAAACTAGCTCTTAGATTAATAATCGAACTACTCTTTCTCAAGGTCTAGATCTGCCAAGAGGTGCACTTATGAGCGATTACATTGCAATGAATATGATCCCAAAATATGCTAAATTAAATTTTAATACGAGTTTACTAGTGGGAATCACACTAAACAACGAGAGCAGAGAAATGATTTTATGTCTGCTCCCAATATTTATAACATTGCAACGAACCAAATGATCAAATTTATTAAACTTAAATTAACTATTCCCTGTCATTTTATTCTATATTATATAATCTGTTTGACCAAATTTAATTAATAATTTTAAATCTATTATATTTTGCCAAGGTAAACTATGGAAGTAAAACATGGACATTAATCATATAAATCGATCAAGAAATTATTTATGTAAGTAAAATACGAAAATAAATCATAAAAATAGATTATGCAAATTAACTATGAAAATAAATTATGTAAAATGAATTATGTAAAAGTGAATTATGTAAAAATGAATTATGTAAAAGTGAATTATGTGAATCGAATATGGAAATAATCAATATAAAAATGAATACTGTAAATCAATCATGGAATCAATCAATATTAAAAATGAATAATTTAAATTTAAATATGAACTAATATTAGTTTTAAATATAGGTGCTGGATGTAGATTCTGGAGATATTAGAAACATTAAAACACAAGACACAATGTAATTTTATAACAATAACAAATCTTTGTTACAGTAATAATAATAATAAATAAAACTAAAACACACTTATATATAATGTCATTACACTCAATATTATATGATATGATATCTACTAAAGAATAATATTGATGATACGAATACATATTTAAATTAATTAATTTTCTGAATAACTTATTCATTGTTTTGACCCATTTATCAAATGAATATTAAAAACGCTTAGAATCAGAATTCCGTATTTACTTATATAAAAATGCTCTTTTAACTTTGAAAAAACCTATAAATTCCTGTTCCCCCTTTTATTGCAATCATTATCAATTGGACTATTCCAATATAATTATCAATTTTCAAATTATTTCAACAAGCAATAAACCTTTACATTTCTTATGAAAAGGATGATGTGACAGAAAAATCTCTCATTGGTCCTGCAAATGGGTTTAAATTCAAAAGCCATAATTTTATGTTCATGCATGCCAAATATTCACGCTTTCCAACCATATATATTTTGATAGGTCAGCATGCTGCCCCAGCCTGACGATACTCAATTCACCATCCTTCACAAAAATCGACTATAGATCGGTTAGCTTCTAAATTAAAATCTCTGCCCCCCCCCCCCCCCATCAACACACATACACCTGACTGAAATCCTCATTCTGTCGATGCAACTTTTATCCTGCTCTACACAAGAAAAACACTCTTCATATTTCACAACACTATGCAATATTTATAATGCGCACACATCAGCGTCTTAGTAAGGGAAATTAAATAAAAACAACTCCTAACTTCAAATGTCTGCTTTAGCCAGAGAGAGGTCTTTTCTTGAGACCTAGAATCGTGTGAAGAACTCTTGTCTATACACTTACTCTATATAGGCATGCACAACATTTTCTACAACTCAACAATAACTCTATTAATAATTCCCTACCTTAATAAAAATAAATGGAGTGGGAACTGTCCTCATCTCTACTGCCATAGTAAATAAATTATGAGATAGTTATTTCTTATCTATGAGATGGTAAGATAACTCTACCTCATTAATAACAAGCATTTATAGCTTTACATATGCACACACATACAGATCTCGAATCAAAACTATGAATTATCTCAATTTTAAACAGTCAAGCCCCCAACAGCATCCACCTAATATTTATATTAATAACAGATCGAATCAACATTCTAGCATACCAATGATCTTTCATATGGTCATCCAATCACTCTTCATATATCTAATATTAAGAATAAAATTTTGTCAACAAACAAAAAAAATATTTTGTAACTTTTTTTTATTTTTTATTTTTAAAAAAATATACGTAAGCATTTATACTTTATCATTATTATGTGTTAACAATTTTTAAACCTTTTTTTTTTTTTACTTCAATGAGATCAAAATCATTTTCCTTTCCTTTAAACATTTTATAGCATAAAAAAAAATTAAATTAATATAATCGTTAAAGTTTCTATGACATGCTACATATTATATAAAGAAAGTAAAATAAAGAATAAATATTAAACATTATGATAGTCTCTTTCCATTGTCTCTTTTCTTCGAGGCCAAGTTTAAAGATTTGATGTTATTGTCCATCAGTTAATTACGATTTAGTTGTTATTTTGGAGATAGCTACATAGATGCAAAGACAATATCAAGATACTGGATTTTATCAAAATGTAGCCACACTGATAATTAAAATAGTTTCAAAGAGTTCTGCAGATCATTTTTCCATTTTGATGAGTTCCTTTCCTAGGTTTGAATTTAGTTGTTTTTCCTTCCTTCTTTTTTTTCCATTTTAGATTTAAAATACAGTCAAACAAGTAGATTTTGATTATTAAACATGAATTGGCTTTTAAACATTACACAAAAGTTTGATGCTCTTTTTTTTAAACGGATTTTAATAAGCCAAATAATTATTAAACTATGAATTGTCCCTTTAACATCATATTAAACCAAAAACAAATATTACTGTATTGGTTACAGAGTCCTTTCTTAAGAGCTGATTTGTCCATAATTGACTTTGGAGAAAAAGGAAACACACTCCTATTATATATGAATTAGAAATTCATATCTTAGTTATAATGTACACTTCTTAACATATTATTAACTTTGAGAAAGAAAATTGAAAAGCCAGAAAAAACTTTCAGAGATAAAAAAATGGCAATCTAGTTTTGAATTAGCAGGTTAGTTCTGAATTAGTGAAGTCCACCCCTTCATTTTCTCCAGTCCTTTTTATAGGCACAGGGAGGAGGAAAAAATATCTGTCAGCTTTTCTTTCTATGTCTGGATTTTCTCTGACCCCTAATTAACCTCTCAGAATCAATCAACCTAAAGATCATTTATTAACTGTCAGCTCCAAATTCTTACCCCAGCTCCAATTCCCCCACATGGCCAAACATATTTCTGGGTAATTTATGAAAAAGCAATTAAAAGAAAATCCAATTAAAAGATAAACCTACTGACAATTTTTTGGTAAAATAAATGTTACATTCTTTTATTTAAAACTTAAATAATTTTTATTTAGATTTACATTTTGGAGATATGAATAACAAATTAGAACAGATTCATTTTTACACTATATCATGAAATAATATAGAACACTATATCAATTTCTGTAATATTTTAAAATTAACCTAAATGATTCTAAAATCTCACTACTCTTATCTTTACACATTACTTAAGAAACCTAGTACACATTTATCTATGAAAAAAAACCTATTCATTCTCTTTTCTTCTATTTTTAAACCCTAGACTTTTTCTCATTAGTAACTTACTATATACGTATTTATACAATTTCTATAAAGGAAAGAAAAAAATCAAATCCATATATCTGTATCACACACACCTACATATGCAGAACATTAAATAGAAAACTGCTTATTCAGATCATATGAGCATAAAATATCCACTATAATTTCTTATAATCACAAACATAAAATATACATTATAATTTCTTCTAATTCTAAGCCTATTCTCTTGAAAAGAACTGTTAAACGAAAGCTACTTATAACTAATTAATTTCAATTTTCACCAACTTTTTATTAATAAACATTAAAATTCATGAAGTCTCTTTATCTTAGCCATATAAATATTTATTTTTCAATTATATTTTTCAATTATTATAGTGCATACAAAAAAAAATCAACCCCCCTTGCATTAAAAAATGCTAGCTGTATTTTATACAAATACAAACTGTATCTCTATATATGCTACATTTGAGCTATACAGTTATTGATTTTTCCAAATAAAACTCAACTTTTCTTAAATTAATAAAAAATTTTTTTGCCTATAAATAGTTCATTTTCTTACAATTGGTTTATAGATGAAATAAACCAAAGGGTTACAATATATATATATGATAAACAAAACAAGTTATGAATTTCGTAACTTGCTTTTAGCTTGCATTTTATGACCACTAGATGGAGCTTTACCAATAGCTCCTAACAAGATTTGTTTACATAAATGCAGAGATAGATAAAATTCAATATCTCTTTTGTTGTCTCCCACCTCCAGACCATGGTTTTGAGCTAGTTGGCTCACATCAGTGAAGGGTTGGAAGAATAGAAACTAGATCTAAATACTAACTCTAAAATCAGCATTTATCAAACACATTTCTATCAGTTTGAAAGCATGAAATTTCTCAGACATGTAATGTCTTCAAATCCAGCTTAACAAACTAGATAGCTATATGGGTCTGAAATCAGTTCAGTTTCACCATATAGTAAAAGCCTCTGCAATATATATCATTGCAAAAACCTTCAAGGGTACAATAGATAGCTATATGGGTCTGAAATCAGTTCAGTTTCACCATATAGTAAAAGCCTCTGCAATATATATCATTGCAAAGGCTTTTACTATATGGTGAAACTGAACTGATTTCAGACCCATATAGCTATCTAGTTTGTTAAGCTGGATTTGAAGACATTACGTGTCTGAGAAATTTCATGCTTTCAAACTGATAGAAATATGTTTGATAAATTCTGATTTTAGAGTTAGTATTTAGATCTAGTTTCTAGTCTTCCAACCCTTCACTGACATGAGCCAACTAGCTCGAAACCATGGTCTGGAGGTGAGAGACAACGAAAGAGATATTGAATTCTATCTCTCAGCATTTAAGTAAACAAAGCTTGTTAGGAGCTATTGGCAAAGCTCCATCTAGTGGTCATATATATATATTGTAACCTTATATTTTAGTGTAAAATATAATCATTGATAGAATTGATATAAAAAACTTCTCTGTCTTCTTCTTGGTGATTTGATTGCCTTGGTTTGCATTTTGAACAGACTATCTATTTGCATTCAAGATAATATATTGGTGAGAATAAATAATATTTTGCCTTGCTTATTGCCTATATTATTTTAATGTATTTAAAATTACTTCTTTTCCATCCACTGATTTGGATCAAATATGTTTAACTTGTAAGAAATCAACAGCACACATTAAGTTTAGTAAAATGTGATTAAAAGTAATAATAATTCTTATTTATTTAAAATAATCTTAGAAATTATTTTCATTCAATTCAAAAACCATTTGTTTGATTAAATTTAATTATTAGATAAAAATATAATAAATTCACATGTGCATTTCAGAGAGTGTTTCAGACAGTGTTCCTGTTTTATTAAAAAAAAAAAAGAAAAAATGGTGTAAGAATAAAATGCAAGCAAAATATGTTAAGCATATTTTTTAAAAATAATTAATAAGCAAACGGATTTACCAAAAAATGTTCATAGAAATTTAAACATAAAATGGTGGTATTTAATTATAGTATGAATTGCTAGATTTAAAAGTCTGTTTGAGTCGGCTGGCCAAGTGAATCAAATTGCTAATAATTTTCTCAATATCTGCATCTGAAATATGTTGGAACACTTAACTTTAAAAGTACAATTAATTGCAGAAGTTCAGTATGTTTTGAAATATTTTATTAAATACAAATTGGTAACATTAAATAAATATTTTCATTACAGAAGTTTTTTGGATATGAAAACTTTATTTTAAAAAAAGAAGAGGTTTAAAATCAAATTTAAATGTTAAATTTTATTGAAACACTGGTTTAATATCTCTGCTTATCATTTAAATAATAAAGCATTGATTATCTTATCTGAATGTATATTGCCAGTAATGTATTTGCTATTTAATTTGTTTACTACTTGAATAATAATAACAGCCTTTAAACGATTAACTAAAACTACTTTCTGATTTCTATCGCCAATGTTGATTTGTTAAATTATTTTGTTCTGATTGTTATTCTTAAATTTAAATGTGGATAAATAAATTAATATAGCCTGAATATCACAAGCTTGGAACAATGTTGCATAAAAATGTAGAATTTAATAACTTATGAGGAACATTTTCATTTAAACTCTACATGTCATGCTTTTGGAATTATCTCATATTCATGAAGCCACGTAAAATTCATTAATTTAAAAGTGCTCATAATAACTGGAACAAACGGATATAATCACATATAAGGAATTCGGCTATCATTTATAATTATTACTTTGTGATGTGTATTTATTGTTCAAGACATTTTTACATTGATTTCATGGATAATATTTAGTATTCTAAAAATGTTGTACACTTTAATTTATGTATTTACGTAAAAATGAATTAATTTTAATTTTTATTGTTATATGAAGTTATATGTGAAGTTCATGATTTATATTTTTACTATGTTTAAATTAAAGTCATGGGATTGAATAAAATATTTATTCAAGGGAATAGCGCTTGTGGAAAAAGCTTGAGAATTACTAATAAATTTATGGTGTGTGTGTCAACCTCTTATGAGGTGTCTTATGAGTCTTTCCAGAGTTCTGTTCCTATACTCATGTCACTTATATTACATTGTTACTATGTTTATATTTTAAGCAAGATAATTCAGTATATTAGTTGTCTTTATTATTGAAACACTTTTCAATATATATGAACCCACATCTGCAGAAATGCTGGTGTTTTTCTGAATTGTCAGAATAACTGAGAAGGATGATTTTTGCACTTTAAATATGAAGTAAATATTAATATTGCTTTTCAATGTTAAATGGCATTAATCTGTGCTGCTGGTTAATCTTCAGATTAATTAGTTGCCACTTTCTGTATTTTTACATTCATTCCTGCATGGTGGTTAATCCGTGGAATTGTGTAATTATATTGGTTGCTTCATGGTGGTGTATAAACCCACAGGGCACTCAGTGTTGTATTATTCCTATGTGTAGATGAATGCATCCACAGGAATATCATTTTACTTCATAAATGTAAGTTTGGGCAAAGTATTTTGTATTATTATGCTAAAATCATTTTCTTCCATTTATAAGTATAACTTATAAGTTGAGTCATAAAGTGTAGCAAGTCATCTTATCTAAATTATCTTCATGATCATTAACTGTTTGTTAATTAGTATTTATCTGAACTATAGTTTGAATTTTCACTTTGGGTTAGCATTGCATTATAGCTAATTCCTGCAAATGTAATATTATTTATTATATTATCATAGATTTATAGTATAGGTTTATTGGTTCTGGAACTGACACATTGGATATTTCATAATTTGATGTTGAATTTCAGTATAGTTTTCTCAAGGTATAAATTAAATCAAATTACAATGAAATGTATGATTAGGCTTTTATAAAACTGTGCCTATGATATATTTAGTAAAGTGAACAAATGGAATGATATTTTATTTATTTGTTTATTTATGTATTTATTTGTTATATTAAAATATATACCAATTATTTGTTAATCATAAAATTGTAAATAAATGTTGATTTATAATTAAACTTACTGTGCCATTGCTATTTGTCATTCATAAAATCAGAAATCCTATATCTTGAATAGAGCATACATTGGAGTACATACTGTTGTCAGCATGATATAAGAGTCTTAATAATATTCTGAGAAAACATTTGAATGCTTTTGTCCTTGGTAGTTTATGATGTGTAAGGTACAATAAAATCCCATTTGCCTTTTCCATCATTTTAGCTTTGCGTAGTTGATACAAAATTGATTGATTTTATAAACCTATAAACAGATTTACCAGATAATGATATGATTAAATTTATTTGCTTAATGTTTTAATTGTCATTCATCAATATAACAAGAGTCTCATTGATATTTATTAAATTATAAATTTAAGTTTATAAGGAAAGAACCCAAGTTTTCCATGCTTATTATTATTGCAAAGCTCATACCTAGACTAGCATTTGTACCAAATCATACATGTCATTTTTAAAATTCATAATCTTTAATAGTTTCACAAATTATACCATCTTGTCCATGGTCAGCCATAAAGTCTCTACAATGAAAAATCGCAGATTAAAGTTTTGAAGAATAATAAAATTACATACTTATAATTTGTCTAATGTACTTTCACATACTGATATGATAGGTCTTCACAGTATACCCTGGCTGTGACTAGATTAGATCATAACAATTTCATGTTGTATCATTAAGTTTGTTTGTGGTGATATGCTCCAGATTTCGGTTTATAGTCTTTAGTGTACAATGTAGACGGCACAATATGTTTTTGGTTATAGTATTTGGCTGCCCAACGATTAGGGTATTCGGTTACAAGATTGTGGGTACAGTTCTTGGCTCCAATGATTGGGCATTTGGTTGCAGGGATTTTGGTTATAATATATATATATATATATATATATATTGTACCAGACCATACTTCCCTGTGGAATTCTGTTCCTAATCTTCTTTCACTGAGCATGAAGTGATCAAGATTTAACAGGGAAAGAAATGAATACCAATTTAGCCGAGTGTCTGTACTCATAACATATTGGTACCTCCAGTTAAACTGATAGAGAGAATTGACAGGACTCTGCCAATTAAAAACCCTTTTAGTTAGTAACTTTCTCGAATGCTCGAATGTTTAGGACCAATGGTAAGTACACATCTTTGAAAAGTCTATTTACTAATAGCTTTTGCGTGCCACTCCTAGAAAACAATAAAAATGAATTTTCCCCCTCCTAGAAGGATATGCAAAACCATATGTTTAGCAGAGCATGAGAATAAGATTTAACACCCCAGTGAAATGATATCCCATGTGGCTAGCTCAGTATACTCTACATCTATGGTCTTCAATGGGTAAGTTAAATGGTTATCATAGGTATGTGATTGATAAGGAAAGAGTACATTTTATTAAATAAAATAATATAAAACCCAAGAAATTTGTTATCATGATTAAATATTTATTCAAATCCTGATATCCACCACCGTTTTATACTTATAATGATATAATAAACAAAACAAATAAGAATTATTGTCACAAACCTATATATATATATATATTTGATGCATTGGAAATAGATAAAATACATGCAATCTTATATAAATAAAAATAACAATAATCCCCTAAAGCTATTTACAATCGTTCCTAATAAATGGAAGTGGTCTGAGCTTTTTAACCCACATAAATAAGTTGTAAAAACAGGCAAAACTCACTAAGAGTATTGCCACACACAGCAAGCTAGAGTTTTGCCTGTTTTAAAACAGTTATACACAAGCATAAAAAGTGGTGGTCATGTGATGTTTATTGATATAAATAAGTTGTACTTTGTGATTTGAAATACATTTCTCAAATAAAATATTTTCAGTTATACAGGCATATACTTCTACTGTGGACCTTAAATACCATTTTACTTAAGTAAATATAAAAAAACTATGAGTAAATATATTTGCAATATAAAATATTTCATTACATAACTAATAGCTTCTGTATTTTACAACATGTCAATAAGGTTGCATTGACTCAGATATCTTAAGGCACTCAACATGAGGTACTGTATCTCTTTGCCTTTCATGATAAATTCTTATACATGTATATACATGCAGCACAATTATACATTTATCACTATTCTAAATATACGGTTATTTGATGCCTTGCCTATGGGAAATTTAAAACCCCTTTTGACACTCATCGTAAGGTGTCACAGTGCCAAAAAATAACTTAAAGATATACGGATAAATACATTTTAGACACTCAACATGAGGTGTCATATTTACCGAATATTACAAGAGTATGTATGCATATATACACATGTATATTTATGTATGACAATTTTCAGGAGTAACAACAAGAAGAAAAACAAACAAACAAACAAAAAAAAAAACTAATTGCAACCTTTGCTGAAAAAACTGGAATTTGGGATGGAAAAATGAACCAAAAGATTTAAATAAAAGCTATATGATTATACCTGTAATAACCATAAAAGTTAATATATATATATATATGTGAGAGACAACTCTCTCTTTCCTTTTTTTTAAAATGATTAATAATAAAAAAAATAAAAAATAATATATTTCTAATTATCGGAAATATCAGAGTTAATTAATTCAATATTAATAAAATATTTTAAAAATAAACTTATGTAGGTGTCTTCATCTTCTCCTGACTGGGCTTCTGAATGGGCTTCAGGTCAACTGGCTGTGCGGTGAGAATTTCATATCATTCAGGCATAGGCAAGGTGGCTTTTGTCATCATCATGGCTGGCTGGAACTGGCGTGGGTGCACTATCTGGTTGTCTACCCATGGTCATTTTACTGGAAGTTGTGGTAGATTTCTCCATATTTTCTTTCTGGTATAATGTAATAATTATTATTAAATTTTCATCCACTATCTTGAATAGTTAATTGAATCCACAAGAAAACAAGAGTTCTTAAAAGAACTGTATAGTGAATTTCTTCTTAGGAAATATCAGCAATAGACTAGTCCATAAATGAATCTCTAAGTGGCTAGATGATTGGAGAATTCCGGAGCCAAAGTAGTGAACAACTTGGCCAGAATGAATGCCAAAGAAAGAATGAATCTCACACCACTGACTAAAACCTATCAACCCCACTCATAAGAACCAATTCAGGTACCCCCTGAGAAGTATGAATCAGCCAAATGTTTATTTTAGCTTATCATTTAAATTATAGACATTCCTTGTTATTTTTTCGATTATATTCTACATGTTAGGGTTTAATATAATTAGTTTTCATCTTGGATTCTCAGACCACTTGATTACAGATAGTAATAATTCAAAATTTTTTTATTTATCTAAAAAAAAAATAACATTTTAATTTTAACATTCATTATCAAACATTTTGCTTTTTGATTAGGTTTTTACCAAAGCAATTAACATTTTTTTGAATACGGAATAAGATTACAGTTTTTAGAAAAGTAATTAAAATAATATATATACAAGAATGTTTGAATAATTACTTTAGTTATTTCTTTTAGGAGTATGTTCCAACATGTGATCCATTTGATCAATAAAGTTTGCTTTTCTCTATTTGAATTTTTCTGAAAAAAGCAAAATACATAACCATAAAATGACATAATAAAAATGTACAAAAAAGAAAAAAAAATACATGAGTTTATTATATGTGTATCTGTTTGTGTACAATATTTCTATCAATCAAAGGTTAACTTTAAATTGGTGTGTGTGGGAATTCTAATGTTCAGATCCAACTTCCATTATTAATGTAGCACACATATTCATTGTGCCTAATGTATACAAATTTACATGAGTACCTGCTGTAATGTTCTTTACAGCAGACTTTGTGCATCAACATATGATAATGCCTGGCACAATATGTATATATTCACATATTCATACAAATATAGTTTAAAATTTTCACATTTTTTTAAATTTTAAGATACCAGAACTATTTTATTCTGGGTAATATATAAAAGTGTATTACGAACCATTTTCATGAATGGGCTTGTATGCATATATAGTGTTTAAACATCTAGCACAGTGTTTCCTAACCCTTTCAATGTCATAGTCTCCTTGACCTTTCACTTCATATCTCACAGTATCCTTGAGGAAAATACCCATTTAATCTAAACTGATTTACTTTCTAATTATTGGGTATGTGAGAGACATAATTATTTATTGCTATTAAGTTTCTATTGATTCATTAATTAATGATATGAAAATGAACATAAATTAATTAAATCAAAACAATAATGTAATATTAAGCCTAAAGCATTTACTTTTAACAGTGATATGTTCAGATAAAATAAACTAATATAGTTTCTCTACAAAATAACATAGAAAAACAATCTTGTTGCTAATCCAGCTTCTGCTGATGGAAAGTAGTTATGCAGAGAACCTTTGTGAAGTTGAAATATGTCTAGTGAAACAGAAATCATCTGCATGTGTGCACAGTATAACATCCAGGAAGGGTTGAGTAGTGATAAACATTTTGGAGTTATTGCAGTGTGAAGGAGAAATGCTCTTGAAAGTTGCAACAATGTGGTAATTTGATTTCAGTAATAATTCATTCTAGGAACTGGGTACTTTATCAAGCATGTCTCAATAGTGAATGGATTATTATTTTTTCTACACCACATCATTGCACAAACATAAAAAGAGAAATTTCGGATTCATACTTAAAACACTGGTGAAAATGTAAGTTTTGTTGTACCAAATGTACTTGTATTCATCTAAAATTTGATATTATTTACTTTTACATATTGTACTATATTCAGAAAGGTGGTTGGGAATCATTGGTATAGCCTCTGTTTAAACTGGCTATTTATTTTTTTGACTTATTGTTTAATTAAAATCATATAAGGGCTTTGAATGTTCCATCTTCAGATTTTCAATAAAATGGAAGGCTGAAGAGTTGTGAGTTAAAATAGTTTGAAGCCTGTCCATTAAAGTATGAAGATTGGCTATCTTAATATAAAGCTGAGCACTGATTATATATATATATGTGAGGATAGTAATCTAGACCAACTGATGATTGCTGGTTTAGCATGAAATATGTATATTGGTGATTATTTATCTTTTCAACATGTGTGTGATCAGATGGGTCAGCAATATGAGATGGCAATGAGAGTAGTGGGTCGTGTGAAAGTCTGAGTTCGAATCCCGCCTATATTATATACTTATATATAAATAATGAATTAAAATAATGATAAAAAATAAATTAATAATTTAATAAAAGAAAAATGAACATTCATTCATACACATTAAAAAAAATTAAAGAAAAGAATATAATAAATAACCAATAGAATTTAAAATTATTAAAAGCTATAAATTTTCCCATTCATTATTCTTCATTAACAATATTATACAATTAGGTCTCATACTCTAAATGTTTTACATCTCCATTCCTTTTAATTTTAATTCATTTTTTAAATTCAAAAAATAATTTTCTAAAGCATATTTGCAGAAACAAACTTGAAAAACTGCTTTTTAAAAATTATTAAAAAGATTATTAATATAGATTTAAAATGGTCTATTGAACAAATTATTGGATTAAAAAATACACACAAAAATACCTTATTTTATAGTTAAAATAAGAATGGACCAACCCAGAACACTTTTGTTTGCACTTCTATTAATGTACATTTATTTCAATAAAGAAATATTGAGGAAAAAAGAAAAACTAAATAAAAAATTCATTGTGAGAATAAAATAATTTTTAATATAACAGAAAAGGGATGGGACATTTTTTACAATAGAAATGCCTCAAAACTTTTTTTAAAAATTTTATTTAAATATTTCTCTACTGCTAATTAATATTTATGTTAGACTGGCAATATTTTTCTAATCTTGCAATTGCAGTAAATAATGTATACATGAGAGCTTCTGACTAAATGAATCAATCAATTAAAGATTTATTTGGAAAAATGATGACCTGTATAACTTTATTTACTGGAAATAATACAGTCTACAAACAAGCATTTATGTTTTTTTCGAAGATTTTTTATTATGAAAAATGGCAACATATAACTTTATTTAGTTGAAATGAAACAAATACCCATTTACACTTTTTGTGAGGAACGATCTTTTCATCAAATAAACTTTTAACAATTTACATTTATTCCAAGTGGTAACCAACTAAAAAAAAGACATATATAATCTTACAGTTCTGTTCTTTTACAAAATGTTGTTTCTTAGCATTACTGTGGCAGTGGACTGAAGTTTCTTACCTTAAACTATGTATCAGTAAAAATGACTACTCTCTTTTGACAATCCTGAATGAAACAACACCATAAAATGTGATATCATGGCCATTTTCACAGACTTTTTGTGAGGGCAGGATATGCTATAGTTCTGAAAATAGTGGACTGCATTGTCCTTGGTCATACAGTCCCCAAATTTAATCATTTAATTTTAGGGGAAAAAATACTACCCATATTCACTTTGGAAAGAATTAAAGATGGCCAGTAAATCACATGTACACATTTCTTACACCAGATCATTGATTATTTATATCAGCATTCTTTCATGACCTCACAACATAATTTAAATTGTAAAAATATTTTTAAAAAAATATTTTGGAATATAATCAGGTTCAACATTTGAAGCAATTGCTTCACCTTCTTATCAATGGAATCAGCCCTAGCTGCTAGATGTAGATATTTGCAGTTCTTAAATAAGATGACCTAGCCTTTTCCCAGAAGCTCATAGTTACATCTCACTCAACCAATAGAAGAAAATAATGGGGGTCTAAAATTATTAACTGCTTCTACTGTAATTGAAAACCTCTTTAGAAAAAGCATAGCTCCAATAATAATAATGATGATGATGGATGGTGATGATGATAATAATAATAATAATAATAATTCCAATTGTAGATTGCAGTAACCATGCTAATCAAACTCTAAAATATAAAACAAAACAATACAAAAAATATCTTATTATATATTCAATATCTTAAAATGTTGACTAATTTGATAACCATCATTTTTTCCAGGTTTAAATTTAATCACTAACTTAAATAATAGATAATTTAAAATGAATATCTATAGTTAAAACAGTGACTATGTTTATTTCCGAAACATTCATTGCTATTAAGTTTCAGAAAAAGAGCAGAAATCATTTGTTAAAAATATTACACATAAAACAGTAAAATTGGGGGAGGGGGTAGGAATCTGTAAAATGGCAAACATTTTTTTTACTGCCTAATGCCCAATTTATTTTTAGTTGTTTTCTAATACTGTGTTTCCCTGAAAATAATACCAGGCCTTATATTTTCACTCCATTTTCAGGAATATTTAGTCAAGCACTTTTTTTCTTTACAGAAGGTACAAGATTCTTATTCAGGTACCCTCCCCCCCAATCCTTTTTTTTGTAATCATCAGAGTAGTTCTTTCTTTTTGCACTCATTTTATCTGGCAATCAGAATATTATTCTGTTTAAATTTCCCATTAAACCAAATTATAATTGAAGACTTGCAGAGACAGGAGAAGTAACAAAAATTATTACAGTTAAAAATAGTTTGTCTGCACAAAAGCAACAACAACAAAAAAAATGCAAGCACAAAAATTCAGAAAATATTTCTGTATTTCACACTGCATATTAGGTTCTCCATTATAACATATGGCATACCAAGTGCACACATTATAAACACTTTCCAAATTAATTGTAATAGTCCTGCTTAGGTACTCTTTTTAAGAACTTTTGTTTAGGAGAAGGATTAATAATTTAACTTAAGTTAAGCTTTGATTATTAAAATCACTTTTAGGAGGAGAAAAATATTTAAGAAATCAAACTTTTTTCCTTCTTGAATGTTTAAAAGCTATCATGATAATACTCAAACTAAATTAAGCATTCTAAATCTAAATATTAAATATAAAAAATAAATATATAAATAAAATTATAAATTGTCTGATATATTAACTTATGATAGATAAATTGTTTCTCTATACAGGTATAATTACATTTGTTGAAAATTGTTGACAAAAACTACAAAAAAACCATATAATTTATATTACCATTTATTTAAAACATTAATGTCAATAATATTGTTTATTTATACATTCATTGTCCATCTATGTGACTGACAATCTTAACTAGGGCTTATATTTGGGTTAGGGGTTATAAGCACCCTAAAAATCATATTAGGGTTTATTTTCTGGTTATGTCTTATTTTTGGATAAATATGATACATACTATTAATATATAAAATGTTTCTTTGAAAAACAATTTTGCTAATATTGATTATTATAGTTTTTTTTATTGTGTATGTGATTATGGCCATAGACAACGGAAGAATTATATAAGATTTTTTCAACTGATTGTATTTTGAGAAGATTAGTTGACTATATTTTTTGAAAAGAGTTAAATTAGTTGGTTATATTTTGAAGAGAGAAACTCATATACCAAGAAAGAATTGTAAAATACCAGCTTTTGTGAAGAGAAACTAGAATGTCTGAGCAGAAGCCAGCAGGAGAGCTATTTTCCTTCTCAGAAATGGCTATCCTGTGGCCAGTCATACCATCTGATGCCCCTCCATAAAAAGTCCTAATGTAAATTGTCATTGCTGCTGCCATTAACGTCCATTGCAAACATCAAACAAGTGAAACTAAAATTCCCGATGGAAACAACTGCATAAATCAATTCGAGACAACTGAAGAACACAATGTGCATACTGACTGCTCAACATATCATATGGGTAACTCAATTAACCAAAGAGCTCTTGTGAAATCTATATATTCCCTCTCACTAAGCTATAGCTGTTTTTAAATTTATTTTCTATAATAAAATCAATGTCTAACTGTTTACTTCTATTATGTAATATCTTTGTAACCTAACTAGTATGCTTTCTCTCTATACTTGGGTTAATACTACTAAATTTTGCTAATCCATTATGATAGTGTGCCAGAGTAGTCATCAATTGAGTGAATCACTTCTTTTCCCCTTTTTGAATGAGTATGCCACCATATTAGTGTGGGGTAATTACAAAACTGGCCCTGATATTTAAATATCTTGTCAAATCACTCACTCTAAGGCTATCTTATTCAATATTTTAGGGTGAAATAAACCCAATTATATGTATAAAATCTTTATACTCATTAAGTAACTATTTATGTCCTTTTATAAAATAAAATATATTTCCTTTTATTTAAATATAATGCGAGGGTATGTGCAAGATTGATAAATGAATATTATAGAAATGAAATTCTATAATCATAATTCCCACCCCATATTTAAATATTATAATTTGTTTTATTGTAGTTTTACTTACCTTTAAGAATTACTAAATTTGAGGTCGAGAATATGCGGATCTTCTTAAAACAAATATTTTAGGAATTGATTAAGCATCTTTGCAAATAGAGCAACCCTTTATATAATATTTTATGTACTTTATACATGTGTTGCTGATGAATGTGTATTGGGTGTTGAGACCTTGCTTTGAATCTTCAAGGGTACATATGGCTGAGACCATTCTCTTTTCTCTCTGTGGTTCCCAGAACAGTGTGAACTAAAAAGTTATACCTGGGAATATTATGCTTTAGTCATGCAGCCATGAAGTACTTGGGTAAGCCCAGACTTGGGCTGTTATTACATGATAAACCTTCCATGAATTTATGGCAAGCCACCAGTCTGTAACCTCGTCAAACAAAGCACCATGGTTTCAATGTACTGCAACTCCATCATTTGCATTAAATCTTTACCAGTACCACTGATTTCTTTGAATGTTAATTTTAGTATAATTTCTTTGGATTGCCCACATTTTAATCACTTCCTTCCCTTATAACTCAGCGAGCATTAGTCCATGCTATTCTTGAATTCAATATATGTTCTTTTATTGAAATATTAAATATCATCATATTAAATCTATTAAATAAATGATTTATTATATTCACTATAGGCATCTCGCATATCTTCACAATTAACCATTCTTTATCAAACTGTACTTTTGTTTAGGCACATTATCATAATGTTACATGCTTTAACCCAAGGCATAGAAAATATGTTAAACTTATATGGCATTTATTTTAAACCTGATTTTTAATGATTCAAGGTCCTTGTCTAGCATACACAGAAAGTGCGAGTATATAATGTTAAAGTAATAAACACTATTGAATTTTTACTAACATTTCAATTTCATTTATTTTTCTGTGATCTGCACCATTACCTCTGTGCATATCACATTATATATATATTTTATACCATCCATAGACATTTGTTAGTGAACCTAATGCTGTACTTTTACTGTAGAGTCTCTTGCTTCTCCCTGTCCACCGGGACCAGAAAGAAGGCTATGCTATCTGTAGCATCAGACATGTCTCATAGCTGACATTGTGGAGCATAGGCATTGTATTCAAACTTGGTATTTCTGGGCAGCAACCCCACATAGAGTATTGGGTTTTGTGTCTGGTGTTTGAATTTTGCAGCGTGTTAGTGAGGCATACAAATCTGACTGTTACAATAGCGACTTGGAATATATGTGCACATATCTACATATTCACACGTCTACAATTCTAGAGAAAAGAAAAACATTTGTATATTGAACTATAAGCTGAATTGACTTTCAAACTATAGGTAAGAATACATTAATTAATTGTATTATTATATTTTTATTCTTAATGATTTAGTAGTTTGTATTTAAATTATTTTAAATATTTTCTTTTTGTGATTGTGTATTTTTAAATTGTTGTTAGTTTTGTGTAAAAAAGAAAATATTTTTTATTTGTAGAAGTAAAAGGGGGATATTTGACCAACTTTTGTAACTATTATTATTAAATTAGTAATTTTATTATAATCTTCATCTTCTTATTTTTAGCAGTCTGTTAAATTATTTTTAACATATTATATATGTGCATGCATGATTTATGTATAACTAATTATTCAAGCTAACATTTATGGACAAATTCTGATCTGGAAATTCAGAATCATAAGAAGGGTTAAGGTATCATGTGGTAATGGATTGCTATACGAACAAAAAAAAATGGCTGGTAATTGTTGATTACAAATATTGCCTTACCATATGACCTGTTGGCTAACTGCTAACAAAGTTATACTAAAACTATAATTAAGCTCAGTAAGTTGTAAAATACATTATTAGTCCAATAAGCTATATATTTGGTCATCACAAGTAGTATGTAACGTGCATGGAATGGGTAACAACGAAATACCCATGAGCCAACTTGTATAGACATGATATTATGGTGGTATATCTTAAGGTTAACAGTTAATGGATAAGTAATCATTACATTATGTATGTTCAACTGAGATTGATTACATTGAGTTTTTATTATTCAAAATGATTAATTAAATTTATGACAGGATAATACCATTTAAAATAATATAAAAATTATTATAGTTCTGAAACAAGAGTCAAAATGCTACAATGTATAAATTAAACATGCATGTAGATATTTGATGCATGAATTAAGAAGAAAAAATGTTTATTATCTTAATAAAAAAATATCAATTAATTTTTGGGGGAAAATAAAACAGATTGTGAGAATTAGAAATCAAACAGGAAATTTGTGAGGAGTTGTCTAGGTGGATAAGTGAACTGTTTCTGGTAGATTGTGTGGTTAGTGATTATAATTTTCATATGATAGTTTAAAAGTATATATTATTGCAGATACTTTAAGGAGTGACTATTTGAAATTATATCAAAAGAATATAGTATCTAAATAGAAAGGACATAGTAAGGATTAATAGAAGAGAGAGAAAAAAGAAATGATCACCAAAGTGTATAAAATAGATCAGCACAATGAAGCAGCAGAGCAAAGGGAAAAACAGTTGACAGGGTCTGTGAATACACCTGCAGAACAGAATGTCATGATACTGAATGCATCATTTAAGAAAATGCCAAAATGTTAAAAGAAATGCAGCAAAAGAGTGAAATAAAACAAGAAGAAAAACATAAAAAACATTACAAGAAATGAAGAAAATGAATGAATTAACATTACAAAAAATACAACCAAAGTGTGAGATAAAACAAGAAGAAAATATAAAGATGCTGCTGCAAAAAATAAGAGAACAGCAAAAAATGATAAAAAAGTAGACGACAAATGGACGGCAATTAATGCAATGTTGTTAGAAAGTGAGGAAAACAATAGGTAAATCAAACAAGAAGTTGTAAAAAGTATTAGACCCTTAAATCCTAAGACACCATCTATGATTTAAAAAAAATTTACGAGAAATATAATTTTTGATATATTTTCTATTTTATTACAATAAATATAAATATATATACATTGTTAGAAAGACCAAACATGAAAGAATGTAATAAAGCTGATAAAATGGTCATTACCTAAAAAATAATAATTAAAAAATGAGATTTTTAACACTTTTAAAAATGTTTATTTGTACATTGGTTCACAAATTCTAAATTTTGAAAGTTATATGTTAAAATTACAATTTCACAGACAGCTTCATCACATTTGTCATAAAATGCTGAAAAAAAAAAAATAATATGTCTTACCTGAAGTAATTTTTCAATGAAAAAATTACAAAAACAATGCAATTGGTAATTTCCATTTTTACTAGCTGACCCAGATCCTGTTCTTCCATATCAGGGTATCTGCTAGAAATGTTTGGTTGTCCTTCCATGCAGGGTATCTGTTAGAAATATATTTGGTTTTTAGTGGGAAAAAATAACAGTAATTGTTTATAAGATATTATGCAAAGAGGACTTTAGTAAATTGTAATGTATTATATAATATATTAATTATTATGTTAGTGAAAAATGGGGTGTGAACTAAAATGTGTATTCTTTTTAAATAAAGTGTACTCAAATAAATATTAAACAGTAAGAATAGCTTATAAGATATTATGCAAAGAGAACTTTAGTAAATTGTAGTGTATTATATTATATTAATGAAAAATGGGGTGTGACCTAAAATGTGTACTCTTTTCAAATAAAGTGTACTCAAATAAATGTCAAACAGTAAGAACAGCTTATGAGATATTATGCAAAGAGAACTTTAATAAATTGTAATATATCTAAAAATACAATTAATTATTATATTATTGGGGAAGGGGAGCACCTAATATATGCATTCTTTTCAAGTAGATAAAGTGTACTCAAAAAACAAATATCAAACAAAAATTTATCTAAGATAAAATGAATAAAAACTAAATAAAATCAATAAAGATTAAAATAAACAAATTCATTATGAGCACTGATTATATGTGTGTGTGTGTGGGAGATGGTGTAAGAAATAGATGGATGAGGGTATGTGATTGAGTCTGGATGCATATGTTTTTATATTACTGAAATGTATTGTCTAAAATTATATAACATATTTATTCTTTTCTATATATATTTAATTATATAAAAAAAAGGAATAAAAAAAAGTAATAAAAATAGGTAATAAAACTAATTGAATACTGAAATAAAATCATAATATATCTTTCCTATGGCACTAAATATATGTATATGATTGAGTCTGGAGGATGTGTATGTTTTTATAACATTGAAATGCATTATCTAAAATTATATAACATAATTATTCTTTTCTATATATATTTAATTATATAAAAAAGGTAATAACTCCTGGTTAGTTAGCATCCATTTAAAATTTGAATTTCCTGTGGCATTAGATGTGATATCCATGGTTGTCCTTGCAGATAAAAAATTATTTCAATCCTTTTTTTTTGACATTATAGCTTCCAAATCCTTTTTTTTTACATTGCAGTTTCCAAATAACTTGAAAATGAACTTGTAGCAAAAGGGCTTACAAATATACGTTGCCATTTTCATATCCATATCAAGCATTAAGAGAAAACGATTCAACCATAAAAAAGATTTCCCCTTAAAAAAAATCTAAAAAAAAATGATTAAAAAAAAAATTAAAAAATAGTATTTTAGAAAAAAAAAAATCATAAAAAATCCAAATTTCATTGTAGAAAAAAATAGCTAATTTGAAACATAATAAAATGGTGGTTTGAATGGTCTGAGACTTGCAAGTGTATGATTTACTGATTCTGTGCAAACTCAGTCAAAACTCTAAATTTTTGAACAAGGGCTCTCAGGGAAGCTTTGGATTCAAGGGAATGGAAGATTTCAAAGAATAAGATATCTGAGGATAGGGAACAAATAAATAAAATTGATAGAAGCCAGGTACAGTTGCAGGAGGTGTTACAGACCATTACAGAAAGAATGGAAAAACTCAAAATCTAATAATTAAGAAAGAAGGGGGCTTGAAATTGTAAGGGAGATCCAAAGAGAAATGGCTAACATTAATAAAATCGATTATACTAAGATGAACGAGGACAATCAAAACTGATTAAAAACATAACATGAAAAAATAAAAGAGAATATTAGATAAAAACTATGGCAAAAGAAGAGAATAAAAGCCTGCAAAAAGAATTTACAAGAAATTCTGATGTATATGGCAACATAAACTAATTTTTAAAAATCCATGTATTTAGAGGTAATGACATAGAATTACCAATGGAGCACCTTGAATGCCCGGACAACTATTTTCAGTTGAATGGCTTAAAAGAAAATGAGCAAGTGGCTATGGCATATAACCACCTACAAAGTCCTTCAAAGGAGTGGCAGAATACTTTAACAGCTAAACCACCTTCTTATACAGAGTACTATGAGGTGATACTAAATAATTTTTGTAGCAGAGTGACAAGTAAAGATCCAATATCAGGTTATGCAGGAAAAGTTTCAGATGGGTAGTGGCCAAAGCTATAGCCAGTTCTTCAGGCATCAAGTGGTAAAATTTGAGAATCCTTAGTACATGTGCTTTAACAAAAAGCCAAATCATTAGAATAATATACCATAATCTTCCATTTAGGATGGAATAGATGATTTTAAGCATGAACAGAAGGATCATTAAACAAGTGACAGAGTTTCTTAATGCAATTGGACCTAAATATGCAGGTTTAAGATGAAAATGGTAGGAATGGAAACAAGGCCTTTAATAGATTTAAGAAAGAATCTCATATAGGATGTTTGGAAGATAGGAAATAATATATTTCAGTTATATTAGAAAATAAAAAGAAAGAATACTGGCAGAATAAATTGAATCAGAATTATAAGGCAATCTAGAAGCCCACCTCATCTTAAACAAGCAATTTGCCTCCAGAATCACCTGGATCCCCACTGCCTGACACCAATAAAATGCCTGCATGATTCATTAGTAAAAAAAGCAAAACTGTTAAACAATCAAGGACCTTGACAGAATTTTTTTCATTTCAGGGCCCTTACAAAAAAGGGAGCAGTGATCATGAGGGAGGACTTATTAAAAAGATAGCCAATTTAATATGTGACTGAAAAGATAAAATTACACAATTTGCTGTGTCTAAAATATTATATGAACAATTGCAATATGTCAATTCTCAATACCTACTATCACTATAAGGGTAGTGCAAGTAATGTTATCTAACATAAAAGTTCAGTTGGGGTCACAAGTATGGAAAAAATTGCAAATGGGTCAGTAGCAGTGTCATTATGTATTTTTATAATTGAAAGGATTTATTTATGATGTAATATTAGAAATTGACTTTAGCACCAATTTAATTGAATTCTGAAATTTTCTAATCAATAGGTGATTATTGATGGAAAAGAAATTCCATTTGTGTCTTCAACCTTATACTATGCAACTGAATTGAAATGTATGCAAATGGAAACAGATCACCAGGAGATAATGAATAATGTAAATGAGACCAAATTAACTGGTGATAAAGAAAAGATTAAGAAATATATTAACTAACTATAAGAAAGTCTACTCAGAGATGCCTAGGATCGGTAAAGGATATATCTACATAATTCAAATCCTAAATGAGCAATTATATCATGTTAAATTCTACCTTGTACCAGATCAGCATAAGGAGGAAGAGGGGAAGCAATTGCAGCAAGTGGTGGAAATGAGGAATCATCAACAAATGTTTATCACCATAAAATAATCCTCTTGTAGTTATCAAAAAAAGGATGGATTCATTTGACTATGTCATTATGTTGACAATTGAATAAAATAACTATACCTAATAGGAATGACCATCCACCAATTCTTGATTTACTTATTAGTTTAAGGAAAAACAGATATTCACAACCTTTGATTTTACATCAAGATATTCTCAGATTAAACTGCACCCAGAGGATAGGAAGTATACAGCATTCTGATATGGAGGCTATTTCTAAAATTTCTCAGAATGCCATTTGGATTAATAAACAATGAGGTTGCCTTGTTAAAATGCTTAGATCAAGCCCTAACTCAGAAGGTCAAGGCTATTGTGTCACTATATGTAGAGATGTGGTAATTGCCTTAAATGAATGTTAGTGAGCATTTAATCCACTTGGAATTTTTTTAAAAGAAGTATTGTGTCAAGGGAATTATAATAAATTTAAAGAAAAGTATCCTAGTAGAGGATTAAGTTCTATTTTTAGGCCATATTATTAGGAGGTAGGAGATTAGACCTCATCCAGACAAAATAATGGCCATTAAACATTTTGATACCTTTAAGACAAAGAAACAAATTAGATTCTTTTTAGGATAATATAATTTCTATAACAAATTTGATCCAAAATTGGCATTAGGCATGGAGATGATGCTGCAACTATTGTAAAAAGGTATCTCTGAAAATGGACCTCCAGGCATAACCTTGACTTTGAATAAATCAAAACAAAATTTTTGAATACCATTATTCTCTCGTATTCTGATTTGACTATGCTCTTTTATGTTCAGACTGAGAGTTGTAGCTATGAAATTGGATTGGTTTTATTTCAGATTTTGGAAAATAACCAGTAAGGAGTTATTTATTTTATCAATAGGCTACTAAGACCCAGAGCTGAATTATATAGTCATTGAAAAGGAGGCTTTAGAAATAGTTTGGGCTTTGCAGAGGTTTAGATAATTTCTGTTGGGTAGTTCTAATGTCATAGTAATTACAGACCATAAAAGCCTCAAATTCTTAAACTATAGTTACCTAACTAATAGTCAATTGGTCTAATGGAGCTTATTTTTTACAAGAACTTAATTATTTGGTTTAATATTGTGTAGAGTCAGAAAATATGATCGTTGATGTATTGAGTTGACATCCTACCCAGCCCAATCAACAACATTGATAAGTTGATGATTTACATATTGCAGCATTGAATCTATTGATAAATGAGTCAGTAAAAGAAAATTTATAAATATTACCATTACTTCAAAGAAATGACCTCAAACATAATGAAATGATAGAATAATTAAAAAATAAAAGTGCACCTGGAGTTGAGGTCAAAGAAAAATGGGAACAGATCAAATTTCAATGCAGGATTAAAACTAAAGTATTGGAACTTGGAACATCAATTGATAGGAAATAAGAAGTATGTGTGGAAAGTGGTTATACCTCCTGAAAGACTTAATCATGTATATTCATTGTCCGTACGGGCACTATGGTTCATGAAAAATGGGGCAGATTCTGTATCAGTTATTTTATTGCTTAAGAATGTAAGCTAATACTCTTCAACATTAAGCCATTGTGAAGTATGTGCAAAAATCAAGCCTGCATATAAATTCTATGTTGGTGAGATGCAATCAGTGATACTTGTGGCCTAATAAATTATTGGCCATTGATTATTTATGAGTCCTTTCCAGCCTTTAAGAAAATGAAGTACCTGATTGTTACTTATGGTATCTTTTTGAAATATTTGTTTGCTTATCCTGTACCTCAGACCAATGCAAAGAATATTAACAAGGTGCTGAAAAGTAAGCAAATCCCTATTGTGGGTAAACCTGAGGCTATTCTCATTTATCATGGCACTCCTTTTGTGTCTGCAAAGTGGCTTCATTGGGTTAAAAAAACAGTCCTTTTGTGTCTGCAAAGTGGCTTCATTGGGTTAAAAAACAGTCTTATATTAACTTCAAGATGCAATTTATAATCTAACCACTATTATGAGAGGATTGGAAAGATTATTTTAAGTTTATGTCAATGATAATTATCAAACATGGGCAAAACTATATAAATTGGATTTAGAATGAGTCGACTAGGTTTGATCCTACCCAAATGCATTTTGTCAGGCATGCCCTAATTCTCATAAAGACTCCATTGATGGTGATACTTGAAAACATTGAGATAAAAGTCAATCAAGAAAAGGCTTACACTAGATTATTTTATCAAAGTGAAAGGCAAAAAAATAAGGCAGCACAATTCTCACTATGTGCTTAATGTTGGAGATAAAGTTCTTGTAAAAATTTCAAATGTCATTCATCAAGAGCATAATTTAAAAAAATTTAAGAATCTATGAGGTTCCAAATGAAATTATAAACAGACAAAATGATAATCCTTTCTTGATGAAAGATGAAAAAATATTAAGGAGTTATAGAATACCTGAATTTTGAATAATGAATAGTCAAATTCATTATTATGAATTGGAGATATGTGGAGAATTGTTGTGAGATAATATTTTTATAGTTGCTGAAGAGCTTAGGATTGTGATGCATTGATGTGCATTGTTGAAGTGTCAGAGTATGATATATGGAGAGCCTTTTCTATTCAGATGACCATTTGCAATTTTGAAAAATCTTGTGAGAATTTTAAGGCAACAGATGGAATCTCCTATGCCAGTATTATCTGCCAAGAGCAGCATGTTGTTTTTGATAGAGGACAGTTTCACATGTTATATAGATTGGGTAGACTGTCATCCTGCAGTGTATTGATAATGGTTGATGATGATGATAGTAGTAGATGACCCTGGTTTGCTACCAAATATATGTTTTACATGATTATTCTGGAACACTTGGTTCTCACAATAGAAACATTTTAGATATTTTCAGGGGTATACTTCTGGATATTTATGTCATAGGGTTTGATGAGGAATCTGAAAGTTGAGATAAACATCAATTTTGGAGCACTCCACAGAATCAAGAATAAACAGACTTTTTATAACTGTAAAAAAGTAAATAAGAAAATCAATCATTTAAAAAAAAAGAGGGTTAGAGATGTAGATGCCCTAGTTTGGTAGAATAAAAAATGGATTCAAAGTAGGTTAACCCCTATGATCATTTTTTTCCCATTTTTCTAAAAGGGGGGTATGTACCAGAACATTATGGTACATGAACAGATCTACAGATTTAGTAATTTATTTCTTTTATAAATAATGAAATTAGATTAACTAAAAACCCCAAAATAATGATAAATAATAATTTTGTTAATTAGATTTGCATGGAGTTGGTCACATATTCAAAAATTGGTGGCTATAAGAGGAATGTGTCTTTATTATTCTCCCTCTTTCTGCTTTGAGCTAATCTAGAGTGAAAAAAGTAAACTTAGGAAATAAACTTAACACTAAAAAAAATCACAACCACTACTGTAAATTGATTTTATTGAGCCTAAGGTACAAGCTCACTTCTAGTATAAAGAGATGGAAAATAATAATGTATAATATTTCTATAGTGTAATTTTCAACACATCAGTCACATAAGATGACTGGTTTCTATCTGATTAAACACCTTGTGGAAGAATGTAATCATAATCATATGACTAAAGACATGAAAAAGATCTATAATTCACAAAATGCATATTTTATGTTGAACTAGAACTCATCAGTTGGCCCAGACCATAACCACACAAACCTGCTGCCTTCATAACTTTGACACAAATCATTTAATGAAAGTATATTAATAAATTTTTATTAGCCATTTATTAGACTAGAAACTATTTAATAATGAATACTATTTCTGTAGTGTAATTTTCATTACATCATTCTTATTCAAGATAGGGACTGGTTTCTATCCATTGGAGTGTAATGAATGACTAATAAAAATTATTAATATACTTTCATTAAGTGATTTGTGTCAAAAGTTGTCAGGGCAGCACAATTAAGACATCAATTAAACTGTAATTTGCTATCTATTGTAATGATAAGGATGAGCCAACAACAACAAAATCACCACTAGAATGACTTAAACCACCACACCACATAATAACTCCATTTTATTGGCTCAGTGATCAGGAAGAGGGAGATACTCTTAGAATTAGATTGTAACTATATGATTTCTCTGTGGCAAATAAAACACCCAATGCAATATATATATGAAAATACAAACACTTTATTAGTAATAAAATTGTAAACAAAAAAAATTAATACTGCTTAATTTATTGTTAGAGATAGTGAAAATGAAATTAATTAGTGATTATATGTGTCAAGAATTTCAATGAATAACATATATAAATATTGAAGCAGTCAATCTTAGATTAAGATTGAGCTTCATAGTGTCATATACTAACCTGTATTCAAACCCTATATCCCACTTCTTTAGTCATGTATATATATATAGTAATGGAAACACGACGATGATCGAATGCAAAACTTCCCTTTTATTTATATATAATACGAATTTCTTAAAATTCAAAATCATCCACCTTCCGCTACCACAAGCAAAGAGAACATACAGACATAAACAAATCTATATCCATACTTAACTGAACCGGCAACTATATAGATATTGCCCCAGGTTATCTTTCCTGGTCAACTGTCTCTTGACTGCTGTAATATTTTAAGAATTACAGTGCTTGGATAATTTATAAAATTAAATGGGATCAAGAATACTGCCCACTAGCTTCAAGTGTTATTTTAGTACTCAAAATGGAGTAATAATTATCACCCAAACCCCTGCAGATATATTACTGTCTGGAATAGCGAAGAACGAGATGAAACAGATAAAATAAATAAAAAATATTTAATATAACAAATAACAAAAGATCAATTGAAATATTTTTAAATATATATAAAAAAAGATCCTATAAATGATTATACATTTATAGTCGTCATTCCATGTATTAGAAAAGAGTTTAATTATTGTCTATATCATTAATATCTGGAATTGTCAATTGTTTAAATTAAAAGTATGTGCACATATGTCTATAAACGGTGTGATATGTAATTTACCTAGGTTTTCTTTAGTCTCTGAAGTGAGTTAAGGTCCTGCCGACCACCACATGGAATTCCTCCACTTCTTTAGCAGGGAACAGTCACTTTTAGGTTGGACTTGGTTTGTGGTGACTTCTCCATATTAGGACATCAAGGGCATGGCAAGCGATTCATCCAGCAGGCTCCATGTAAGCAGTTGTTACATGGTGATGGGAACTGTTTGAGCATGGTGAGTCTGAATTGGCCAGCGATCATGATGGCCCTTAGCCACACATTCTTGAAGCATCACGTATGTTAGAAATCATTTTCCTTCTACTCTATTATATCTGCTTATTATCAGAGCAGTGTCTTCACCAAAGTCTCGACAAGATCTGTCATGAACTCCAATAATTTTTTAATAATTAAATTTTTCCACATTCTTTTATTCTCTTGATCTTTCTTTATGATTGTGCTTATGTTTTATCTGGAGTTTGTCTGATCCTGTTGGACTCATATCTGCTTCCTCTGGGATATGGATTTTGATCCCTATGTTCTCTATCCTTTGTCCTTTCATATGGATGCTTCCATTCAGTCTCCAATCTATGTCATCCATCTTCCTGCCCTCTTGGGTTCCACTCCGTAAAATCTCCTGTTTTCTTTCCATCATCCTTTACTAGGATCCCCATCATTTTTAATTTCAAGTGGTTCCTTTGGAGGCAGTCTAGATTTATATCCATCCTTCTGGTCAGTCCTAGTGCTATCCAATGCATTTAGCAACTCAGCAACTCGGTCCACTGCCTTCCTTTTCATACTAATTAGTGTCTGTTCAATATCTCTCAGGAAACCATGCCTAATCATCCAAATTAGTTGCATTTCAGATAATGGCTTAGCTGTCATCATCCGTAACTTGGACACTTGATGGCAAAAGAATGTTGTAAATGATTCCTCTGGTCTCCATTTCTCCTGTGCTATCTGATGCAGCATGTTTTCTTTGAGTTCCTCACTCCAATAACTGGTCCTCAAAGCTTTATGATAGCCTGCAAATGTTGTGGGCTTCTGGGACAGTGAGTTCCACCACACTTGTGATTCACCCTGCAAATGACTGCAGGTGACCACGATCTTGGCCTCCTCATTTATCCTGCTGAAATTGAAATATTTTTTGAGGCTTCCCAAGTGCTCCATAGGGCTTTCTCCAGGGTCTCCAGAGAAAACTTGTATCTTTAGAAACTGATGAAACCTGATAGGATAATCCATACGATTTCCATAGCCTATGTCTGTACATTCTCCAGTGGTTCTTGATACTATGCCTTTTACTTCTGTATTTGCACTGTTACTGGCTGACCTTATCCCCTCTTCAAATTTAGACTCTAACCTTTCTACTACCTTGACTACCTGACTTATGTCCCATTGCATATTTGACAGCATCCTATTATTCTCTAATCTTATGAATTCAAATTCTTCCCCTTTATCTAACTTCCTCATTTCCACTTCATGCTGCCCTATGTCTACTCTCAGATCAAACCCTGCCGACTCTCTATCTATACTCTCTGCCCTATCCAATTCATCATACTCATATGGTTCCATGATTTCTGGTTCACCAAGTTTGATTACCCTTTCCTGTCAATTCTCTATGTCCTGTGCATCTGATTTCTTGATGACACTATTCCTAATTTCTTCTATGGCTTCAGTAATTCTTTGTTGTTGTCCATTTCTATCTTTGCATGTCATTCTTCCATCATTCTCTCTTCTCTGTCCAGGTATTCCTTCATAAACTGCTTTTGCTCCATTCTCATTTGCATGAGCATACCCACTACATCACTAAAGTTTATTTCATCTTTCACTTCCCTCTCCTTATCTTCATCCATTTCTCTCACTTCATTTACTTGATAGTCCATTTTAGTTTGGGACCTTGTATGCATAGATATAATTTTATTTAACCCTTGATATGTATTTATTATTATTTTTTTCTCTGCTGATTCTTTCCTTTCTATTTTGATTTGTTATTTTCGTTCTTTATTATATGATAATTAGCATTTAGACTGCTAGCCAATCCAAGCACACATGCTCTGGTTCACCATTTTGTCTACCTGCCTTAGATTTGTTTGACTGCCTGCCCTACTTTGCTGACTGTCCTTTCTTTCCCCTCTGTATGCAAACTCTTACTCACTATACTTAAATAAATGACGCAATTATATATATTTCATGTTTAACTATAATTCAATCAAATTCGAGTTGCTGATATATTGTAATACTAAGTGCATTCATTTATTGCTCTCTTTATTGTTATGGTTATTTCAAATTAACCCACACATTTATTTTTTTTTCACTTCCAAATATCTTACGTTATACATTCCATTTGTACTTTATTGATCGTTTTATTATCACGGCTATGAAATCCTACATACATTTATTTTTTAACATAACTGAACTACGCAACTATAAAAGCACACATATATATTTCTTCAACTTAACTTATATTCACGACTATTTTTATTATTTATCATTAACCTTCCTGAAACTTTGTTTTATTCTCTTTTTTTTCTACTTGACTGAAACGATTTATATTTTGTTAACCGCAATTACATCGAGATAATCAATTCTTTGTTCATTACAATTATATTTGAATACTTCTTGTCTTATATTAAATACATCACAATGAACTTCAAAACTTTCTTAATATTAAAATTTCTCCCTTCTTTCTATCCTTCATACATTTGATGTCAAAATACATATATAAAGTATTATAAAGTGCAAAAAAAAATCATCCCCCTCGTCTTTGCTTCTCACCACTCTGATTTATGAAACTAATTTTATATATATCTTTTAAAATATATATATATATTTTAAAAAAATATTTACATTATTTTATCAAATTTACCCAACACATGATTACTAATTGCACAGCAATAGATCCCGGACTGGCCCCCAAAATGTAACGGAAACACGACGATCGAATGCAAAACTTCCCTTTTATTTATATATAATACGGATTTCTTAAAATTCAAAATCATCCACCTTCTGCTACCGCAAGCAAAGAGAACATACGGACATAAATGAATCTATATCCATACTTGACCGAACCTGTGACTATGCGGATATTGCCCCAGGTTATCTTTCCTGGTCAACTGTCTCTCATCTGCTGTAATATTTAAAGAATTACAGCGCTTGGATAATTTATAAAATTAAATGGGATCAAGAATACTGCCCACTAGCCTCACGTGTTATTTTAGTACTCAAAATGGAGTAATAATTATCACCCAAACCCCTACGGATATATTACTGTCTGGAATGGCAAAGAACGAGATGAAACAGATAAAATAAATAAGAAATATTTAATATAACAAATAAACAACAAAAAATCAATTGAAATATTTTACACACAATAGAAACAAATTATTGGACATAATGCTACGAGTAAATATATATATATATAAAGATCCTATAAATGATTATACATTTATAGTCGTCATTCCATGTATTAGAAAAGAGTTTAATTAGTGTCTATATCACTAATATCTGGAATTGGCAATTGTTTAAATTAAAAGTATGTGCACATATGTCTATAAAGGTGTGATATGTAATTTACCTAGGTTTTCTTTAGTCTCTGAAGTGAGTTAAGGTCCTGCAGACTGCCACGTGGAATTCCTCCACTTCTTTAGCAGGGAACGGTCGCTCTTAGGTTGGACTTGGTTTGTGGTGACTTCTCCATATTAGGATATCAAGGGCATGGCAAGTGGATCATCTGGCAGACTCCACATAGGCAGTTGTTACATGGTGACGATAACCGTTTGAGCACGGTGAGTCTGAATCGGCCAGCGATCGTGATGGCCCTTAGCCACACATTCTTGAAGCATCACGTATGTTAGAAATCATTTTCCTGTTCATATAGTGATCCGTTTCTACGTTGGAATCCCTCCACTCCGTTTTGGTTTTTCTCTCTTGTTTTTTAAAACTTTAAAGGATTCTTATGACTGCTTTTTACTCTATTATACCTGCTTATTATCAGAGCAGTGTCTTCACCAAAGTCTCGATGAGAACTGTCATGAACTCCAATAATTTTTTAATAATTAAAATTTTCCACATTCTTTTATTCTCTTGATCCTTTTGATTGTAGCTTTCCATTCACACCTTTCTTTTTTTTAATATGCCTTCAGCAATTTATACAAATTTACTTTTACGCAATCTTGTAGCAATATTTACATTTATTTCTTATTTCTTTCTTTTCCTTTTAATAACATAAATTTTTAATAAAATGATTTTCCATTTGACAAGCATTAAATATTGCTGTCTTTATCCATACTTTATACATACTCTACACATGCATTTCATTTTTTCGTCAAAATGTGTACTTTTATGGAATAGATCCTTATCTTTTGTCATGTTTTAAATTCTATTTTAATCTGATTTAAACTCTTCAAACTTTTACCTTTTCTTATAAATCATTTTTTAGTTCTTATTTTATTCATATTTCCTCTTTCATTTTTTGATCTTAAACTAAATAGACGATTTCAATATTTCTACATTTCAATAATTATATTTTACCAAAATCTTAACTTTGGAGGGTAAAAGATAAGAATCTTTCGATTCTATTTCCCTCTCTTTATTTCATTATGGAAATTAATTACACTTTCTTTCTTCATGGGTTTTAATTCTTTTAATAGTATTAAAAAAAACTACAATATTTAATATTATTTAATGTTAAATATATATATGTGTGGTCGCAGTATGTGTGATCATCACAATATATTATGTATATATTTGAGATGCATGCCTAAAAGTTATAAAATTTTAACTTTCAATAACATTTTTTTTTATTAATTCTTTTTTTATTAAAATGCATAGGTGCAGCTCAGATATATATTTTACAGGAGCAAACATACTAACAAAATATTGATTTTTTAAAATATTCATCATTTATAAAACTTTTTTTTTTAAATTGTTTTTTCTATTGAACTGTATTTTTATAAAATCCAAGATGTAAGATGCAATCATTAATTGTCCAAAAATAATTAAAGGGATAGAAACACAATATTGTTTTAATTTTGGGAAGAACTTTTTAATTAAGGTTTTACTTAAAATAAAATGGGGATTAAGATTAATAGATTTTACTTTTGTTATAAACATTTTTGTCAAATCTATTTTCAATCTGGAAATCGATTTGAATATATTTTGGAATGTTATCAAATGATTGCATTTTCAAACAATGAAGAAAGAAAACTTAAAATTTTAGATTAAAAATTAGATTTGAGTTAGAAATAAATTAAAAACATTCTTCAAATACTTGGGTAGGAGTATAAAATGAGCTGATTTTAAACACCAAGAGATTAGACTATTGAGAGAACTGTTCAGTTAACAGACTCCATGCTGCTTTGAAATTTAAAAATGATGATTGGGTAGAAATCCCATCACCTTTCTGACACTTGTAGGGTCATCTTTTGCAGCCATAATATTCTGCTGTCTTGAAATAAAGGAACGCCTAAAAAAGAACTCTGGAATGCTGAATAGAATTCTCACATGGATCCTTTCAATTACCATGCATGGACCTGGAATTTTAAATTGGACTCTTGAAATGGTGCAAGGTAAGCTATTTTCAAATCACCACCATTGAAACTAAAACTAGCTATCCTAACTAATCTCGAACCCTACTATCAAAATTTCTCCTAATGTATGATTTAGCTTTGTACCATTTCTAATACATAAATTGCTCTCAAATGATTTCTATAAATTTAATTCTCTCTCATATGCTCTAACTTTCTTTAACTTTGGTGCAGTCAATTATCTATATGTATTTATTATTTGATTTTATATCTCTGTTTTGCTTATTATTAAAATGCCAATCTCAAGCAACCTGGCAAGCTTAATTTCTAAAAAATCTTTTCTTTCCTTTTTTAACTAAACCTCCAAAAAGATTATTAATGTCCTCTTTAAATATAATGTATGATTAATTAAGACACCAGATTGTTTTTATGAATCAACATTTATGTTGGTTTTACTATAAAATTGTTCATTGTTCAACTCCAAATAGAATGAAGCAATTCTACACAGGGTGAATCCATTACTTAAGCTAATTAATGCTTTGAAATAGTTTTAAAATGTTATTTATTTAAATTCTGAAAAGGGTGACCTATTAACTGTTTTTTTCCAATTGCTAGTTTCTTTTATTTTTCATACTCTTAAAATATCAAATGTTTAAATATCCTAATTATTATCAAATTCCACAAAGTTGGGATTGAATTATTTTGAATAGAAGAAAAAGGAGAGGGTCAAATTTTAACATATATTTTATTAAATGAAATCTTCTCTCTATATATAATATATTATAATGGCATAACATATTATTTGTCTAAATTATGGCATTCAAGGGTCATTTATTTTAAAGTAGTAAATTCTATTCCATGTCATTAGTGACATTTATCCATAATACGTTACTGAAATTTGGCTCCTCTTCGTGAATTTATAAATATATTATGTGCTTCTAATCTAGGAGTTGTGACAAGATCAAACCCATAGATTTCTTCTCATGTCCTGTCCTGTGGATAGTTGAGCTTTCCAGGACCACTTTCTTTGTATAAAATGCCTCTGCACATCGGTGATGTCAATGACATGCCTTATCCACTTTTCTCTAAGCACTACCCTACAAAGGGTAGATTTCATTTTTGTCCAGAAGCATGACATTATCTTTGATTTCTATGCTATTGTCAGTATTGCCACTTATTCATATTATTATTTCTTTTGCTTATGACCTAATTTTAGTGCTGTAATAATATTAAAATTGTGCTCTGCTAAATATATATATATATGCCAAATATTACTAGTTTTGTTAACTAAAATGTTATTTCAGTCATATTATACAATCCCACCATCGTAATTTATTTCTTTATTTAAGAGTATATGCCTTCGGGGAAAATAAAGCATTCTTCTTACCAGCACTAATTAAAAGAATTTTCAATAAAGAGTTTGTCATATAATCAAACATAATTTTGCAAATGTAATTTATTTATTTTCACAATCTCAATGATGTGAAAATAGTTTCTCTTATATATGTAATAAATCTCAGAACACTCCCTGGAATAATGTTAGTCACTATGTTTCAGAACCATAAATCAAAGTGTTAATAGCAATATTATGTAATCTTATTAATAAATGATTGGCATCTTAATACTGTACCCATCAAAGATGTGTGTTAATGCATATATACTATTTAATTGATAAAGAGCATATGAGAATAGTTTGCATAAATTTCACTATGTAATTATCTATCGTTTGGTAGATTGCTTGCTCATTCACGCACACGTAAATGTACAGTAATAATTTGTCATTATATTAAACTATTTTTTTTATTGTCTAACTTGTTGAGTAGTTTGAATTCCTGTTTCTCCACTTCTACATGTACAACCATGTGTATGCCTATGTAGTTAAGTAAATAAATCTCATTGTCTTCTCCACTCTGCTAGTGGGCTGGATTAAAATAAATTCTCATGTGCCATCATTATATGCTATTCATTAGATGTTTGATCTGGGGCTTGGGAATGAGTTCAAATTCAGGTTGGTCCCTGACCTAAATCTTGGGCTTGACTGGGTTTGAAGTACATTTTTTGACTTCCAGCTCATGTTAGATGGATCGACATGTTTTGACTGGTACTATATATATATAAGGTACTTTGGATGCTGTATCTATTTTGATATCCCTCAAGCAGGTACATGATAATAAATGAAGCAGGGTAACTTTAATTAACTCTAGAGACCCATCAATGCTGAAATATCAGGTTTTATTATATATAAGAGAGGCAGTATTGGGTTGCTAAAGTAATAAACAGTCCCATGATAAGGTGGATTGGAATATACTCCTCTCAGTAAGGCCATATCCAAGTCTCTATGAAATAAATGGATCATAGTAGGAAGGAATGAGCATCTTTTCCAAGATCATTAATAAATTTCATCAACAGGTAGGAATGATCCACTGCCTAGTTAGTGATATAAAAATGAAGGTCCTCTGGGTCTGAAGTGAGAAAAATATTCCAGCATTTGCATAGATTATATTTAAAAGGTGCCCAGCAAATTAAATCTTCCAAAGCAGGGATATACACCTGTAGAAGAAATGCAATGAAAGAGGCAAGAAATTAGACAACCCAGTAATGCTAGTTATATAAATAAAAAATACTCAGCTTAAACATTAAAAATATATATAAAAAATGAGAACAGTCATGTATAAGATTACAATATGTGAATGTCTAATACATGAGGCTAAATCAGGGCCTATGCAGTTATATACTTAAAATTTCTGCTGATAAAATTATTCCTTGCTTAATTGGAGATCTGCCTTAGAGCTCCTATAGATATAAGAAAATATTGATACGACAGCCTACACTGATAATATAGTTTTATAAACTGAACTATCACATCACATACTTCATTATTTATAACATAAGTTTTGTAGAATTGAAAATAGTATATCTTCAGCATACATAAATATTTTATTAACTATAATGCAAGTTTTATAGAACTAAAAGTGTATCTGCAGTGTACATGTATATTTGTCCCTTTCAAATAAAGTTTTAATTTTTAATTCTTAACGCTCTATTTTAATTTTAAAATTGAAAGTTGTTTATAAATCATTTGCAATGGCATTAATGGCTAGATTACATAACTGAAATAATAGATTTTAAATAACAAATTTCAAAATAGCTAATTTTGAAATAACAAATAGAATAAAAAAACAATTTAGAATCAATGAGAGGAGGGATGTAAATGATTATTTTGTTAGAATTACTGACTTTTAAACACATCAAAATATTTAGTTATTGATATATATTTACTAAATTTACCACTTTCATCTGATTCTTAAATAACAAGTCCAGCAGATTTAAGAAGGATTGAGTATATTACAATAGTCGATCTTCTTTAATATCCAAATTAAGTGTAGATCAAAATATAATACAAAAAATTTTTTAATAATAGAATAAGAATATTTTATATAATACTAAAGAAAACAGATTTTAAAGAATAGTTAATAAATAATTATTTAAACAAGGAAAGAAGAATATTAGAGAGGCTTTAATTGTTTACCGGTAAATTGAGATTTACAAAATCAAAATAAATCATTATTTTAACAGATCTTCAAAGCATTTTGACAGACAGTAAAACAGTATGCTGAACTTCCCAAAATAGTTCATAGGTCTTCTGTAATTGTGTTCTTGGATGGCTGGTCATTCAGATGCTTCCAATAATCAGTGGCATTCTTTACTTGGGCTTCCTCTTGATGGCAATAGCAGGGTATGTCAGAAAATTTGATCATCAAATGGTGTGACATAATTTAACAGCTTAAAAAAACTTTACAAAAACTTTACAACTCTACAAGAACTTTACAAGAACTAGCCTGCCCCTTGTACATATCCCTCAAAACAAAGGTATTCAGATTAATTTTAAAACTGAAATAAATTTCTCTTCTTTACTATCTAAAAAAAATCTTACTGATCATAATCTTGGTTTAGTTTAATTTTAAAATTTTACTAATTGCATTTTTCTTAATTAAATTCCAAACACTTTTGGTTTTTTATCTAATCTCTTAGAATAATTACATATTTCTTATCATCTTTTACCATAATGACAATGATACACTAAAATATAAATTCAAAAATTAGATTTTAATTTATACATTTTTTGAACATCAATTGATTCTAATTAATTAGTTAAATTTTCTTTGCTGACTTGAACTTCCCTTTATTACCATATAACAGTATTAAATCTCGCAATAAAATTAAATTTCATAACAAAATTAATTTTTTTATACATTATTTTTTTAAAAATGCCTTAGTATTATAACTTTATGGCAATAATATATACATGAAGCACACACATATATACTGAAACAGTAAGCTCTGCTTTGCAGATCTTCGTTTCACCTTTTCTCACCTCTTTTCTGCCCTCATACCTTAGTTTAAACCCCAGTGTATTGTAGTAAGTCTGCAATGTGCTTATATGCTGAAAATCCCACCCAATTTTAAACCATGAGTACAATGCTTGTGTTATATATAATTGTATAACTTATGCCCAGTATAAATAAAATATTATAAATTATGTGTATGTACACATAAGAGATTTATTTAAAAGTAGGTTATATGGGTCGTAATTGCGCACACACTGTGATATATTAATTTTCAAAACCTCAAAATAATAATCTTTGTTATTTAAAATTATTTTGTTTAAATCTATTTATAAAGGTATTACATTCGTAATATTTGTTTTTGATTTAAAATAAAATTATATTCATCTTATAAATAGATTTAAACATTGAAAATTAAAAGGAAAATAATTTTCTTTTAGATTTTAAAATCATGCCACATATTTTCTGTTTAAAATAAATGAGGGTTGGTAAGAAACAATAGCTTTAATTAATTAATGTTCTAGGAGCTTATCAAGTAAGACAGCAGATGTCCACTTAAGGTCATTTCTTTTTAATTAGCAAATGTTTTTATTAAATCAAAGTTTTAATCTGAATGTCTACAGGATAGTTGACAATAGGAAATAATTAAAATTTTGTTAAATTCCTTTGGACATTTGGATGGATTTAATTACAGCTGATAAGATGGAAAATTTTGGAATATTTTTGTAACACTCCAGGGCAGTTTTATTGTATAATTCTGCTATATATAGAAGGATTTTCTTTTGTTCTGATTATTCTATTCTAGCTGGCTTTATGATTATTCTATTCTATTCTAGCTGGCTTTATGATGGTTCTAGCTTGATTATTATTCCATGATGATTCTAGCTAGCTTCATTCCATTCTTATTATTCTAAGCTTCCTGAGACTTTCTGATGTTGTAATTGCTACTTACCTGCAAACTTAAATATTTGAAGTTGAGTTTTCATCTTCAAATAGATTTACCATGTTTTAAATATTGCTTGAAAATCTCTCTGAAGCACCCAGCCTTTAAAATTGCAATCTTCAAAATGATGGAGTAGAACCGGCAAGAAAGCTATTTTCCCCTCGGGAATGGCCGGCTGCTGCTCCACACCATCTGATACCGTCACATAGAAAACCCTAAAACTGCTACTGCTGCTAAAATATGAACTATAACCAGAGTTTGCTGCCGAGTTGTATGAATGCTGCCGAAAATCAATTTGGAAAAGTATCTACCTGAAACTACTTGCAAATGCTTCTAACGAGGTAACCCCAAAATTTAACCCAAGAGCTTTTGTGATTATTTCCTCTAATTAATAACATATAGTGATGTAAATTGTTTCCATTTTACTTTACCTTACCATTGTTTTTTTCTTTAAAATGCTATAATGTAATCAGAATTTCTCGCTCTCTATCCTTGGTTTAATATTTTATATTTATTAATCTGTTTCTTTTCTTTTATTATGATAAATGTGCCAGAATAGTCTTTGACCGAGTGAATTATTCCCTTTTATTTAAAGTAAGATGCCACCATTAAGGCATTTTAAATTATAAATTGTTTCCCAGTTTGCTATCTTGTGAATCGTTTGTTCGAGGGCTATCCTATTCTTATTCAATGTATATAATAATTTTATAGTTTAAAATCCACGTTATCGATTTTAACCTAATATTAGAATATGTGTGAGGTCAATGAGCAAATATTTAACAAATGCATGATTGCATAAATAAACTTATGCTTTCTTTTAAAACCCCGCAAACATGCATTGTCCCATTCTAAATGTATATTGTTTTGCTTTAATTTCAAAGCTTGTAAATTGAGGTCGAGAATGGGTGGACTTTCCTTAAATAATTATTTTGGGAATTGATTGGGCATTTTCTTAATCTAAATAAATCCCTTTTGAGTATACTTTATATACTTTATTCGAGTGTTGCTAGTAGGTGTATTGGGTGTTTTGAGACTGCTTTACTTCTCCTAAAGGGCTTTAAATGGCTAAGACCATTTCCTCTTTCACTATCTACAGTTTCCAGTCAGAGTGTGTACTCAAATGTCACATCTGGGAATGTGACACAGCTGTCACCCAGTCCATAAGATTTGGATAAGTCCAGACTTCGGCTGCCTGTGACACCACATTCCTATGGATTAATGTCGAGACGCCCTCCGTATTTATCTTACATATCCATTATATAAATTTTTACTTATTTATTATTTGCAAAGTTCCAGTGATTTAAAAGTATCACACCCTCCATCCTGTACAGAAATTCCTCACTAGCAACACCGACCTCCCAATCTAACTTAACTATATGTTTATAAATATAAATGCCTTGGTCATGTCCCCACCTTATAGCATTAGTCCGTTTATTCTCAAAGTCAAGAAATGTTATATTAAACTTTAATGTTGCAAAATCTTTTATTAAACTCTTTCTAATTTACTCAAAGTGCCTCACACATCTTCACAAGCTCTTTTAGGTACATTATTCTAATATTATATTAGCCTGAGGTATAGACAATGTATTTAACAACCTCCAAATGTAAATTGTCTGGAATGTTGTTTTAACTATATTTTAGTAAGCATCACTGTCTAACATATGCAGACAGTGGGCGTTATATATATATTTTTGATATATTAATAAATCTTTTAAAACCAATTTTGATCCTTTATTTATTGATCCATATCACTGTCTCAGTCTATCTTTATAATTTCTTTTGTACCATCCATAGACATTAGTTAGCAAACCCCAGCTTATATCATCATAGAGTCTTTTTGTTTCTCTCTAACCACCAGGCACCGGTAAAAGGTTATATTATTAGTAGCATCAGATGCGTTATCACATAGCTGGCACTGTGGAATTTAGACTTTAGATTTGAACCTAGGATATCTAGAAGGCAACCCCTCCTAGAGTGTTCAGTTTCATATTTGGGGTTTGAATTCTGCAGTGTGTTAGCGAGATAGACGAATCTGACCGTTACAATACATACACATGTATATATATGACCACTTCACTATCTGTATATATTGAGAAATGATAAAGATATATATATATATAAGAAATTGTGGTCTGGACCAACTGATGAGTGCTGGTTCAGTGTGAGATGTGCGTTTGAAAGTCATAGATCTTTTCCACATGTCCTTAGTCATATGTTTATGAATATATCCCTCCACAAGATGTTAAAAATGGATAAAAACCAGTTGCTACCTTGCATGAGAGTGGTATAGTGAAAATTACACTACAAAATATTATTCATTATTGGATCTAGTCTAATGAATGACTAATAAAAATTATTAGTGGAAAATAACTTTCTATAATAGAAAAGCTAACATAAATAGGTAAAGCCCAACTTTTATAATTGCTGATCACATTTATTCCAAAGAGATGGTGACCAATTGCTTAAAACATCACTTTCTTGCTAAGCATGTTATATAAATAGTCTGATAATTGAGAGAGAATAGCCAATGCTTTCTAAAAGCTCAGATCAGCAACCAATATTATTATAGTACATGTATGTATCATGTGAAAGACTATATAAACCAGAAACCCCAGTTGTAAAAGCATTAATCACCAATTATTAATAATAGAAATGAACTTTAAAACCAGAACTATGACAGTCATGCAAAATGACCTTGAATATATGTGTGCACATATTTACAATTCTAGAGGAGAGAAAACTATGTAGTTTGAGCTAACATGACTTTTAAATCATAGATAAGTAATGTTAATTAATTGTATTCTTTTTTAATTAGTAATGCTCTAGTAGTTTGTATTTAAAATGATTTTAAATATTTTCCTTTTGTTATTGTGTATTTTAAATAATTATTGTTGGTTTCATGTAAAAAAATTATTTTTAGAAGTAAAAAGGGAATATTTTACCTACTTATGTAACTATTATTATTAAATTAATAATTTTATTATAATCTCCATCTTTTTATTCCTAACAGCCTGTCAAATTATTTCTAATATATTATAAGGGCATTCATGTGTAATTATCTAAGAGGAATATCGAAAGCTAGTGTTTATGAATCAATACTAGTCTAGAAATTCAGAATCACAATAAGTGTTAAGTATCACATGATAATGGAATACCATAGTAACAAATAATGGCTGGTGCTCATTAATTATCAAATATTTCCTTATTTCATGATCCATTGGATGACCATTGATAAAGCTGTAATACAAATATAAGTAAACTCATTAAAATTGTACATAGTTGTAACATATTACTAGTCCAATAAGTTGTAACTGTGACCATCATAACTAGGTATTGCTCATAGAATGAGTAATCACCAAATATGCACGAGTCAACTGGTAATGAAATGATATGATGGGATAACTATAGATTAATGGTTAAAAGATATGCAATCATTACAATATGTAGTAAAAAGTTGTTACTGAAGTGATACTTAGATGGTTGTTATTGTTTTTTAAATTTAGTATTTTTTAGATCTTTTCATTAAAAAATCATTAAGATAAAAATTATTGGATTTAATTAAACTTTTTTTCAATAGAATAACTACAAAATGTACACCCCCCCCCCCCAAACAAACATCTAAATTTTTATTCTCATTCCATCGTAATAAAATTTTTAATTAATTATCATATAAAAATTAATTCCTTTCTCCCATTTTAAAATTTTTTTCAAGTCCATATTGATGTTTCTCTACATTCAAAAGCTAAGTCTAATTTGGCCTATTAAATTTCCTTTGAAATATTTTATTATTTTTAATTTACTATTTTATTTATAATTATAAATTTATTTAAACGTACATTCATTACGTAAATAATATTCATTAAGGCTGTAGCCTCAATCACATGCGTATAAAATGCGATAGTAGGAACTTCTACAGGTCTTAAAACCAAGCTTGTGGTTTTAAGACCTGTAGAAGTCCCTACTATCGCATTTTATACGCATGTGATTGAGGCTACAGCCTTAATGAATATTATTTTATTTATATGAAATGTGAAAAACAACTGAAAAATGGTATTTACTTTCTTCAGTGAATGATTTTACTAGTAGGAATTTGTTTTGAATAAGGAATTAATGGTAAGTATTTTAATTTAAAAAACTTTTTGTGATATATTAGTTCTAAAAAAATGCTTAGATATCAGGAACTATTAGAGATAAAAGAGCAATATAGAAAGTTTAAGCCAATCAGAAACAATGAATCTACTCATAGCTTTGTGCTGCATCAACATTTTTTTGTATTGTGAAAACAAAATAATGTCTATAAGGAGTCTGTTTACTTTTTGATTTTTTATATTTTGTAAAATTGTTTCTAAGTAAATTATATCTAGAAACTTAGATTTTATGGAAATATAATAAATTTTAAATAGAAAATTATTACTGATGTCAAACAGAAAACAAATTGCAGAAACTTCATGCCAATATCATTTCTATTATTTTCTGATGTTCTTTTGATTTTTTCTTCCTCAATTTATTTGCATTTTACAGAGAAAAAAAAACCATTAAATTTTTAAATGGAAAAAATTAGATTCCCACATGGATTTAATGACTCTTTTTTAATTTTTGGACTATGGGACTGTGAAGATACTTTATCAACTAGCATTTCCAAATGTAATGAATAAGTGAAATATTCAATTGTTTTTTCATTTACTTTTTGAAAAAAAAAAATCACAAAATTATTAGTGAAACTAATAAATATATACAAAATGTAAAATTGAAAAAATATGACAAATCACAAATTATCAACATTTTTTGATGAGATAATTAAAATTTCTTGTAGGATATGTATAGTTTATCTGGGAGAGGATATATTTGAGCATTAGATATATCAGAGACAGTCTTATTTTGCAGCCATACTTGATTATTAGATATAAGTCAGCAGCAACCTTATTTTGCAGACATAATGATCCACAATAGGTTTTATAATTTATTATCATGCTTGAATTTCCATGATAATGAAAAAGTGCTGGATAACAAAAAATAGACTTTCATTAAATATACAAAATTAGCCCTATTAAAAACCACTGCAACTTAAAATTCCAAGGAGCATATCAGCTGCATAGAAAAGTAGCAATTTAGGTTGAAATCATCAATTTAATGATCATAATAAAATGTGATAATATGATCCCTCAAAACCAATAAGCAAGATGGCAAATAATGAATCTGTGCTAATAGCCATAATGGATATATTTCCCACATGGCATTCTACATAAGTAAAAATACAACTTCTGATGCTATCCAGTATCTGGATGTTCAAGCTATGCTGATAGTGGGTTTATAATATTTAAAAAGAAAATTTTGTGTTGTCTGACTAAAAGGCAAAAGTGCTCTGAGTGACTGTTTTATTGCTTGTCAATTATGTCTGAAATAGGCAATGCATCCATTCAAACTCATCCATCTCATTTAGCTTCTTCAGAAATGTTGAAACTGATGTACAACTTCATCCAACATCTTTGTAGATGCTTACATTATGATCAGAAAAATATGAGACATTGATAAATTATATCTGCATTTCTATTTAAATGTTTATTCGTTTGCTGTATGTTATAATAATATTTTGTCATTGCAAGCAATAATTTTGTAGTAATCACTTGATATTTATATTTTAGGTGGATTCTATTGAACAAAATGAAATCTTTTTTTTACAAAGTGAATGGCAGATAATAAAAAAAACACTTTTATTAATATTCTACATTGCACTAAATCCAAACTTTTTTTTCTGTTTGGATATATCATGTACTGAATCTAAACCATTTACAGTCTGAAGATTATTTTAGACATAATCATCTGTACCACATTCTTTTCATTCATTATACATAGATTCCCATAAGAAATTTTTTTGTGTGCAATTTAAAATCTGTTTTAGATGTTTTGGACTAATTAATTATCTTAAATAAACCATGTTATATGTCATTTTTTGGAAATTTTATACGGAATGTAATGAACTTGCTAATAAAAATATAATTGCAAAATTTCTCAAGAAACATCAAAATAATTTTTAAAAATGTTAAAATCGTATTTCTTATTATTATTATTTTGAATGTGTAAAGATGATATTTTTCAGCCTTATTACATTTCTTGTGATATTTTATCTTTCTGATAACATAAATTAAATGATTTTTGCATAGCAAACAAATTTTTTAAAAAATATCTTTTAAATAAATTCTCCCAAAATTTAATGTGGCTACCATGCTCTTCACTAATAAAATCACTTGAATTAATTGTATATCAAATTGTTCCAAAATTTAAACCTATAATTAGTATTTTTAAGACTAAAATTTGAAAATAGGTCACCAAAACCCAATAGTTAAAAGCCCATAGCATGTAAAATAAATTTGAGTTTATGGCATAATTACTCACATGAGGAGACAAATACTGTCTTCATTTGTGATTGATAGCTAAGTGACTATTTTCATTTGTTCAAAAAATAATGATATAACTTTTCTTCTAAAGTTCTAATGACTTTAATCTTTAAATACTTTTTTAGGGTATTTCAAAATTTATAGTAGTTTTTGTAGCATTCTTCATATGTTAATAAAAACTCTAACTTTATGTATATAGAATAGTATAAAAATATATTTTGAAAATGCAATAAATTATTTATTTTTATAGCATAGTTTAACTCAATAGAGTTTATGGCAGATTAAATAGCATGGCAAGGTGGCATTAAAGGGGTTACTGCAAGACAAAGAATTCTTTGCATTATTATACAGAGAAATAATGAAGTTATCATCAAGCTAATCAACTCCTTAGTAGTAGTAGGTTTTGAGATTTTAGCTTATTGTTTCCCTACTAGCTATCAATAGCTGGATATGCATTTACTATCTAATAATTAGATAGTTAACATGTTTTATATAAATGAGCTACCAGGGGGAAAAAGTCAATTATCCAAAAATTTTGTTGCTTAATTTAAAAAATTAGCATTCTCTTAAATTAAATTTTTGGGTCATTGAGAAAATAGAGTGTTGCATAAATCATTATCTACAAAGCCATCATATGTGTAGGAACAAAATATTATAATTCTAGAAAAATTCTGTTACGGAGGAAGCAAGCAAGCAAAGATGATTAATAATGTATGTTAAATCATTATTATTCTTTATATTTGTTAAGGTTTAAAAACAACATACACATAAATATATAAAAGAATTGAAACAACAAAAAATAATTTTAATTAATTTAAGTAAAAGTTTATTTATACAATAACAATTCACATAAAATAATTATTATAGGAATATGTAAAATTAAGAGTGTGCTAATAACTCTAAACAAGCTTTTTTTTATTTATGATAAATGCTACTACAAGAGAAGGCATTCAAATCATTTTTATCTTGGATTGTCCCCATCCCGGTTTCGACCTATGGGTCTCTTCAGTGAAGAGTTGGGACATTAGATCTAAAAAACCAACTCAAGCAAAGCATTTATCTAAAAGATAATTGTTAGAAGAAGATCTGAAACTTTTAGACATCTACATGTCTTTAAAATCAGCTCTCCAACTGAAAAAATCATATGGGCCTGAACTTAATTCAGATACTCCATATATTAGTAGGCTTAGCTCTTTAATTTAGCTAAAGCCACAACAGCAAAATAATAATAGTAATAATAACAAGTCAGATGTCACATGACTTATATATAGCTTGCACTTACAAATATGTAAAATTAAGAGTGTGCTAATAACTCTAAACAAGCTTTTTTTTTTTATTTATGATAAATGCTACTACAAGAGAAGGCATTCAAATCATTTTTATCTTGGATTGTCCCCATCCCCAGACCGGTTTCGACCTATGGGTCTCTTCAGTGAAGAGTTGGGACATTAGATCTAAAAAACCAACTCAAGCAAAGCATTTATCTAAAAGATAATTGTTAGAAGAAGATCTGAAACTTTTAGACATCTACATGTCTTTAAAATCAGCTCTCCAACTGAAAAAATCATATGGGCCTGAACTTAATTCAGATACTCCATATATTAGTAGGCTTAGCTCTTTAATTTAGCTAAAGCCACAACAGCAAAATAATAATAGTAATAATAACAAGTCAGATGTCACATGACTTATATATAGCTTGCACTTACAAATATGTAAAATTAAGAGTGTGCTAATAACTCTAAACAAGCTTTTTTTTTATTTATGATAAATGCTACTACAAGAGAAGGCATTCAAATCATTTTTATCTTGGATTGTCCCCATCCCCAGACCGGTTTCGACCTATGGGTCTCTTCAGTGAAGAGTTGGGACATTAGATCTAAAAAACCAACTCAAGCAAAGCATTTATCTAAAAGATAATTGTTAGAAGAAGATCTGAAACTTTTAGACATCTACATGTCTTTAAAATCAGCTCTCCAACTGAAAAAATCATATGGGCCTGAACTTAATTCAGATACTCCATATATTAGTAGGCTTAGCTCTTTAATTTAGCTAAAGCCACAACAGCAAAATAATAATAGTAATAATAACAAGTCAGATGTCACATGACTTATATATAGCTTGCACTTACAAATATGTAAAATTAAGAGTGTGCTAATAACTCTAAACAAGCTTTTTTTTTTTTTTATTTATGATAAATGCTACTACAAGAGAAGGCATTCAAATCATTTTTATCTTGGATTGTCCCCATCCCCAGACCGGTTTCGACCTATGGGTCTCTTCAGTGAGGAGTTGGGACATTAGATCTAAAAAACCAACTCAAGCAAAGCATTTATCTAAAAGATAATTGTTAGAAGAAGATCTGAAACTTTTAGACATCTACATATCTTTAAAATCAGCTCTCCAACTGAAAAAATCATATGGGCCTGAACTTAATTCAGATACTCCATATATTAGTAGGCTTAGCTCTTTAATTTAGCTAAAGCCACAACAGCAAAATAATAATAGTAATAATAACAAGTCAGATGTCACATGACTTATATATAGCTTGCACTTACAAATATGTAAAATTAAGAGTGTGCTAATAACTCTAAACAAGCTTTTTTTTTTATTTATGATAAATGCTACTACAAGAGAAGGCATTCAAATCATTTTTATCTTGGATTGTCCCCATCCCCAGACCGGTTTCGACCTATGGGTCTCTTCAGTGAGGAGTTGGGACATTAGATCTAAAAAACCAACTCAAGCAAAGCATTTATCTAAAAGATAATTGTTAGAAGAAGATCTGAAACTTTTAGACATCTACATGTCTTTAAAATCAGCTCTCCAACTGAAAAAATCATATGGGCCTGAACTTAATTCAGATACTCCATATATTAGTAGGCTTAGCTCTTTAATTTAGCTAAAGCCACAACAGCAAAATAATAATAGTAATAATAACAAGTCAGATGTCACATGACTTATATATAGCTTGCACTTACAAATATGTAAAATTAAGAGTTATTAGCACACTCTTAATTTTACATATTTGTAAGTGCAAGCTATATATAAGTCATGTGACATCTGACTTGTTATTATTACTATTATTATTTTGCTGTTGTGGCTTTAGCTAAATTAAAGAGCTAAGCCTACTAATATATGGAGTATCTGAATTAAGTTCAGGCCCATATGATTTTTTCAGTTGGAGAGCTGACTTTAAAGACATGTAGATGTCTAAAAGTTTCAGATCTTCTTCTAACAATTATCTTTTAGATAAATGCTTTGCTTGAGTTGGTTTTTTAGATCTAATGTCCCAACTCCTCACTGAAGAGACCCATAGGTCGAAACCGGTCTGGGGATGGGGACAATCCAAGATAAAAATGATTTGAATGCCTTCTCTTGTAGTAGCATTTATCATAAATAAAAAAAAAGCTTGTTTAGAGTTATTAGCACACTCTTAATTTTACATATTTGTAAGTGCAAGCTATATATAAGTCATGTGACATCTGACTTGTTATTATTACTATTATTATTTTGCTGTTGTGGCTTTAGCTAAATTAAAGAGCTAAGCCTACTAATATATGGAGTATCTGAATTAAGTTCAGGCCCATATGATTTTTTCAGTTGGAGAGCTGATTTTAAAGACATGTAGATGTCTAAAAGTTTCAGATCTTCTTCTAACAATTATCTTTTAGATAAATGCTTTGCTTGAGTTGGTTTTTTAGATCTAATGTCCCAACTCTTCACTGAAGAGACCCATAGGTCGAAACCGGTCTGGGGATGGGGACAATCCAAGATAAAAATGATTTGAATGCCTTCTCTTGTAGTAGCATTTATCATAAATAAAAAAAAAAAGCTTGTTTAGAGTTATTAGCACACTCTTAATTTTACATATTTGTAAGTGCAAGCTATATATAAGTCATGTGACATCTGACTTGTTATTATTACTATTATTATAGGAATATGTAATACATTACACATTTTCATTAGCTAATAGCACACCAACAATAACTGCATAAAACGACAATTGATACAAGGTACACATATACATATATACATATGCAAATACACATATACTCACTTTCCATATCAATCACATTTTATTAAAGAATCTCTCAAATAGATTTAATTAGTATTTAAATGAACAGCGTATGGATTATTGATATATTAGAGTAAACATCACATTTAAATTTATATTTAGCAAGATTTTTTGTAGGAACCAATCAACCATTTGCTTAAATAATACTTTCTCTATGAACTTAATTATAATCTAGAAAAGTCTGATTGTTGTTAGATATCCAATTGACTTTTTAGATGCAATTAGTTTTATATTGATTGGTTTTTCACAATCAAATAATTAGTTAAATAAATACATAGGTCTTTTTTCCTTTGATTCATTAATTCCAATGTATAAAACTTATCTTCCTTTACAAATCTTGTTTTTGTATGAACCAAAATTTTTTTTCTCTATAAATGTCAAACTTTTTGCAACCAAAATTTTTTTGACTGCATTCATCATTATTACTAATCAATTATTAAGTTAGAGATTATCATATCATTCCTAACTCATATATAAACTTTAGTTAAGTAATCATGTCATTAATCCACCTTTTTCCTTCATTTTTTTTATATCTGTTAATTTTTAGATATACTAAAAACTATCATTCCATCACTTAGATGTTTTTACTCATATGTTTCAAGGTAGTATGTAGAAATAAAAGTATATATATATACATATGAAATATGAAAATATATTAGGAGTGAATATATTTTCGGTTACCATATTTTTTACTGCTAAACACAAATATCATTAAATTTTGTGGACATTTTTATCTAACTGTTAAACAAACAAACTACAATCCAAGAATTTTTATGGGAAACAATTTAGACACATCCAAATTGGCTTTATGTTCCTAAGACAGAATTATTAAGTATACATTTTAATGATCTTGCAAATAACCATCGATCATTATTAATATATAATGTTTTCAACATTATTTAGAGGTTAGAGAGATCTGAATTCTCAATATATTTACACAATTTTCACATTACAAATTTTTAATTTTATATATTAATAAAAATGTTGGTCATTCATAAGGTTATTAAAATAAATACTTGGTGATTCTATCTTAGGAATATTAAGTTGAACCAATTTTATGCAGTATTTACAATGAATAATATTTCATTCCCACAATAACCACTGTCTAAATTTTTTTTTATAAAAGCTTTTATTTAACAAGAAAAGTGGAACACATTTTGTTTATATGTATTTAGACATAAATTTTTGTAAGATTACAACATTATTTATACATGGCAGATGGAAAGATCTTCACAGTCATCAATCAGATCACAATGCAATATGACATTATGGTAGAGATTTGAGTTAGAAAAATAACTTAATAAGGATTTTAATGTTAGGGGATTATACTTCCAAAAGGCTGAACAAAATACAGATTAAATAAATGAATGAAAAAGCATGCAACCTAAAATATATAGATGTTAGGGACAATTTGCGGTATCGAATAATTTCCATTGCTCATTTATTAAATAATTCAGAGCATTTTGATTTCATAAAAAATTTAAAAAGAAGATAGATTGTACATGCATTTTCCAGAACTATTCAAGGTTTAGAATTATATCAATGTTTATATAATCATATAAGCATAACAAGATATAACCACATAGCCAAAATTCCATTTTTTTAGTGCAGTAAATGGGAGTTAGTCTTTGCAAAGATAGGCAGCCTTATTGGAATTTTTTATGCCAGTGATCAAAGTTTTTCTGCTTATCTGTGCATAATTTATCTCAGCTTTAGTTAAGCATTTTGAAACAAATGGGAAATTGTGTCCCATCATTATTTTTATAAAACAACACTTTACTGATCTCTACAGGTAATACATTGAAACTTAGTATCAGCACTGCTTCTAGATCAAAGTGTTGCTAGTATTTTTGAATCTGATTTAGATTTTTTTAAGTTTTAAAGATGTCTATCATGTTTGGCTTCCCACATCCATACCACTTTTTTGTCTGTCTGTATAGCAGTTCAACAACCATTGTTTAATGATGGAAAAAACTGTCATGATAATTAATGAGGACTAAAAATGATGGCTCTTTTTTGTTGTTCATAGGAATAATTGCTTAAACATTTTGGTTTGTTGGACGAATGCCTTGTCTTCAGTGTGCATTTCTTTGGCATATCTTAATATCTGAGGCATTGAATTTATCTAATAGTTTTTTAGTGGGTACCCACAGTATTCTGGAGTCTTAGCCATCAACAGAAATCATTAAAATACATTATTGACCAGTTATTGCAGGATCAAGTGGATCAATCACTCATTAAAATATTGTTTGGGAAGCCAATATCACAAAAGACAGACAGTTCATTTTAAATAAACCTTTTTGAGTCATGATTGGTAATACTCTGGCAGTCAGATCATCAATTGGAAATTGCAAGTGTGCATGCTTTATGTCAATTTTTATAAAAATCCTTTCCCTCCTCAGACAATATGAAGAAAATCTGTTTCACTGCTTCATTGATCATGCATTGATAATGATTAATGATTTTTATATAGAACTTTTATGATAGATATAGTTGGAATACCTCATTCTGACATGGTTATTGACCCAATGAATCATTTAGCAAACTAAGCTAACTCATTAAACTTCCAGTTTAGCTCTCACAGAAACTCTGTAATGACAGAATATTGGTTTTACTTCTTTCCTTAACTGTAAGTGAACAAGATATCCTATGTACAAATCCAATTTATCATCAAATACACTGGGTAACCCCATTGTAATTTTGCCATATTTATGATGTGTTTCATTTTAATCACCGTTAGTCTAAGTGATTAAAGCAGTCATGGCTAATAGGTTACTGTATTCACTACCTGACACAATAAAAGTCAAATAAATATTTTTATTCAGCATTGCAACTTTTACTTCGGCTTCACTCAAGAGTAGAATTTGGTTGCCTTGGTAATCAGTAATCATTCTATTACTAGATTGTTACTGGTGGTTTTTTATATTTTTGATACAATAGATACTTCAGATATGCCTTTCAGATTTAATATTTTTGGCATTTATTCTACTGCTTCATTAAAAAAATCTTTGAAATTGTAATTCAGAGTTAGCTTCCTGAGATCTGTACCAAAATCTCTAACCTTTTTCTCCTGTCCCTAAGCACAAAGGTTGAAATTGTATCTCTGCAATATAGTTAAGAGTTTTTAGTTAGACGTAAACCATCATGAGATATATTACTCTATTAAAATCTAGTTCAGAAGGAAGCATAGGGACTGGCTGATATCGTAAAATTTCATAAATCAGACATCCTGCAAATACTAATAAAAGTTACCAATTTCAACTACTATTTTTTGCTTGACAAATATAAATATATCAGCAAATTTTCTGGATTGTCAAGGGCAAACTTTTCCAGGAAATCAATTTTCATCATTTTGATTTTTCTTTTCACTTAGAAAAATATTTTTAAAATTTTTTTTTAAACCAGAAAATGAAGTAACTATTAATGTGATTGCTCAATTCTTTTTTTGTTTATTGATGCATACTAATAATGTTAGTTACTGTCACTTTTTTTTTAAAAGATGACAAAGATCTTATCAATTCTTGAGAGTAGATCCTATCATGACTACACTAATTTTGTGTGTTTATATTTAATAAGGCCAAAGTAATATCCCAGTCATTTAATAATAAAACACAGCTCATTTACTAAATGTATACATTTTTATTAAAAATATTTACAATAGAGCAAAATATATGTAATATTTATAATACACAGATTCACCTTTAAAAAGTTTAACAGTTTGCAGTACAACTAATACTTAAGGAGAAATGGTGAGACTTTCTTTTTGAAGCATGACACTGCCAACCTATAACTGTCTTGCTTCATGTGGAAGTATGATGATATGACTAGCTAGAAGCATCATACTTTAGGCTTGAACATGCCTCACTGCATTCTATAATATAGTGGATAATATGGTTATTACCATGTAATATCCAATAGCTATTAAATTGTCTGAATTATCCTCTTAATTTGGACCACAATATATAGCAAGATTCATATACTTACTAGAAATAATTGGATTAATCTAAGTTTGTAATCAATCTGTTTATATCACTGGCTATTTATTTACTCTTATTATTTCATTCTCCCAATTTTATTGTCCATTCAATCTGATTTTGATAATATTGTAGGCTGGATCAGATCATTATTTGAAGGTAAATTTTTAATGAGTTAGGATGAGTTCTCAATGAAATCTAACTCCTAAACTGTTTACATAACTTTTTTTTACAATTTATCAAAGTAATTTAAATATCTATAAACATTCATTTCTTTAAAATAAATATTCATTTTTCATTCTTCAGTTTTATTTTTACTATTTACTAAATTTAATTTTCATATTTTATTTTAACTCTGTAGCCTTCTCTAACAATATCTATTTTTTAAAAATCTATTAGCAAAAAAAGGGACATATTATATTTTCCACAATGAAGAATAATGGTAGAAAATGTATATTCTTCTAATTCCTATTAGAAAAATTTCCATCCCTAATCTCAAGTTTTTTATATAATTTTTTTTTAGAAGCAAAATGTTTAATGTAGTCCACACAAAAAAAAAAAGATTTCCAAAGCAACAATTATAAATCTAATTGGAAAAATAAAATTTTCTTAAGATGCACATATGATAACATATTACTAAAAATTAAACATATATTCCAAGATTGTGGTATAAAAGAAACATCTTTCCAGAAATTATGCTTGGAATACCATAAACCACATGTAAAAGTTAATCAAAATTTGTTAGAGGAAAGTTATTTACTTTATTAGGAAGTTATGAATGATGGTGAACACACAATTATGTACTGCTTTTTACAATTAAGTACAACCAAATGCATTCCAAATAATAAAAGATATAATTTTAATATTTTAATAATTTTATTGTACATATTTATATAAATCACTTCACTTTATTTAATTAAAATGAATTTGAACATTATTAAAAAATTTAATATTATTAAAAAATACTTACCAGACCAGCCACCAGGAGCATTAAGATTTGGATTACTGTTTAAAGTTCCCCAATAAGACTCATCAGGATTTATTGTATCATTTAGCCAATTAAATAAATTAAATGATTCATTGCTAGAAATGATGAATTCAACAAATTGCCGACTAAAAGTTCCATATCTGCTTCCTTTCTTTAAAGAAAATGGTGGAGGTCCTTTTTTGATTTGGGTAGAGATTAATTGTCCATTTTCATTATTATCATATTTTACTTTATAACTGAATTGTGTTCTATATGAGATAACATTTGATTCAAAGTTTTCAATGTCATTTTTGCCATTAAACATTCTTAAGATCCGAACTAGTTCAGTATTGGTTTTCAGTGGAAAGTCTTGACCAGCTAGATTAATTAAATATTTCCATTTATGAGACAATTTAAATAAATCTTTCATGCAGTTAAGATCAGCCTGAATTATTGAAATCGAAGGATATATTATGACTTCTAACTTAGAAGCAATAAATACATTAGGAAAACAATTGGCTAACCCTTCTATTGCTTTATGAAACATAAGAGGTGCTTTTTTATCGATATGAATACAGTAAAAATTCTGTGGCCAATAAATAGCTCTAAGAAGTCGTTCAACTTCAAATGCTGCATGTTGAACCATTATACTATAAGCTATAGGGAAGTTGGCTTCATCAAAAAGTGGCTTTTGGAAATATTTTCTAATTTTAAAATAATGAGCACAGTTTTTTGTCAATTCATAAATTTGAGAATCACTAGGCACTTGAAAAGGAAATATTTTTTCCAAAATTTCTCCTTTTTTAATCTCTATTTCATTATTATTTATCATAGCATTACAATTGATTAGAAATGAATGGGAAGGTGCAAAAGAATGTAAATAATTGTTGTGACTGACTTCTAAATTTGATATTGCAGTTTGCTGAAATACATTAGGTATAAAATAAAATATTATGGTGAGTCCGATTAAAATGCACAGAGTACGTTTCACCTTTTTCACCAAATAGTAAAGACTTTTATTAACCATTATGTTACAAAGACAATTTATAATTGTTATAAAAAATTTTATATTTATAAATCATTTTAATTGTTATAACTACCTCAAGTCAGCAAAATAATATTATTTATTAAGTTTAAATAATGCAAAACTATGATTTTTGAGAGTTATCATCAAATTATATTAAACAAAAACCATTATTATGGCTTATGTTTAACATTAATAATGAAAGAGTTTCTTTATGATGACCGATGAACGTTAAAGTATATCTGAAAAAAAAAAAAAGGAAATAATGAAAATATAATTACCTATATTATGTAACAACATTTATATATTCTGTATATTGAAAAATTACAAAACTTACAAACTATATTTTAAAGATTTGTCTATGTCATAAGTTCCGAAACTTTTTCAGGCCACTGCCCCCTTTGTAAGACATAAATTTTGTAATGCCCCCCTTAAGTATAACAGTTTTCCACATTCAATCTGTTTGATATTTTTGACATAAATAGCAACTAATGATACTGTATTGAATGATGCCTACCCCGTAATTCATACGATGCGCACAAGATATAACATGATGTCAATGTCACACATTGGAATAAGGCATCAACATAAACTCAATATCAATAACAAGAAAAAAAAAACAAAATTTATTAAATTTAAGTTTAAATGAGTGAAATAAAACCAAACTCGATTATATTTCCCGATTTCTTCCTATCCAAAACTCTTAATACCCTGCTAATTAGTACCATGAAGTTTTAGGCAGTATATCTTTGAAAGGCTGAATCTAAACCTCACCTTTATGTTCCATGAGAAGAAAAAAACATTTTCAAAAAGGAAATATTACTGCTAACAAAACAAAACAAAAAAAAACCCAAATCAGTATGTCAATAAATTTTCAATAATCACATACAAAGATTACAATAATAATAATAATTTTATGCAAAGTAAGTTTCTCTTTTTTCAAATGGAACTGTGTGTTAAAAGCAAACAACAACAAACAAACAAATATATATCTACAGCTTGGCACACACACAAGCATTCCAGAAATTAATTTGGTAGAACTGTTTTAAAGTAGGGAAATCAAATATTAATTTATAGAAAAACAAAAAAAAAGTACAAATAATAAAAAAAATACAATAAAATTTATAGCAACAAGACATAATGATAATAAATAAATAAATTATACCATCCAGCTTCCTTCTGGGTTTTTTCCATTAACCATCTCCAGACTTAGTAACTTTTAAGTGCGCTATAAACCATGACAACAAGGCAGTGGTGGCTTCCTTTCACAGCAAAAGATAGGCATTAAGGTATTCCTCATCATCAGCTAGCATCTGTGGCTACATGACAGCAGTGTAGGAGTCTGGCTGGTGCACTAACATTGGGAGTTTACTTCATTAGCATTTTAATGATAAAATTTAGGCATTTTTATATTTCTCAGCTTTCTCTAGAAATCTTTATAATAACGACAGCAGCCAACCAAGAGTCGATCATGCAATTCTGGACAGACTATAATTTGAAGCTAGGCTCAGCTCTGCCTTCTTTCATAAAGTTCTCCACTGCTTTACAACTAGAATATTTCTCTTAGTTCAGCAAACCCTTAACTGCCCAGCAAACAAAACATAGCAAGGAAAACAATAAACTCAGAAGAGACCCTTAACCCCATCACCTGCTGAAAACCTTTTATAGCACACCTATAGCAATACAAATTGAATACCCCTCTTTCACTATTACAGCCATTATCTCCAATTTCTTGGATAATTGATCATAACACAATTGATATAGCTTTTTACACCTTTTTATATTTTACTTCTTTCATTTTCCACTCAGACTCTTTTAATTCCTCAAGGAGTTCCGTTTTACATATAGTTTCTAATTTTAATACAATGGAAATAGCTTTTTCCATCTTTACAAAAAATTCAAAACAAATCTGAGATATGACAAATTTTTAAATTCTCTCGCTGATATTAGTCTTAAATTACTTTATTTTTTTAACAAAAAATATAATGCACAGGATGACCACTTCTATCTATTAGTAAAATTTAAAATTAGCCATACAATAATAACCTGCATTCTATTTAACTTGTTAATAGAGAAAAAATCAAAAATATGCAAAACATTTACAATTACTCTGACTTCCCCCCCTTTTTATATATTCTTGCACATAAACAATTTATAAAATAACCATAAAATCGGCAAAATAATGTAAAAATTAGCAGTTTGAGAGTGAGTTAAAGCTGATGATCGGTGCATCCAGAGAAAAGGCTAGACCACCTGAATGCTCCCCAAATACTTCTGAACCCAGTTTCGCCCCCTAGAAGTCTTCACTACCCACCAGAGGATGGTACCATCCACTTTGGGAAACACTGGTCTATTTAGTCAATTGATTGAAAACTCTTTTAAATCAACAAAACAGCTTTTTGCTTCAATAACATAATAATATATTAACGTTAATGCTCTACTATGGAGTAAATAAATTAATCTTTAATAATTAAACAAATGCGGTTGTAAATGCTTTTGGCTATTTATTAAAAATAGACAATTCATTTATTCCGCAATAGAATTAATCCTAATTTTAAAATATTACAGGAATGCATAAAATGAGAATCACTAACATATGATGAATTTCTAAATGCTAAAATCACAAGGCATGTGACATGAGGAAAAAATATATACATAAACATAAACAATATATAAATATTTCTGGGGAAAAAAATTGGATTATATGTAAAGTGATATTTACTTGCAACTGTATTCAAAATCTATTTCTGAGATATTTAATGATCAGGCATTCTCGTGATAGAAATTTTTTTTTTAAAATTTATAATAAAAACTTTATTAATAACATAAATATTTACAATTTATACAAGTAGTTAAACAAATGATAACCACAACACAAAGAATTTGAAATATTTCACTATTTTGAAACATCTATTTCCTCAGAAAGAAAGAAAGAAAGAGAGAGAGAGAGAGAGAGAGAAGAAAGAAAGAAAGAGAGAGAGAGAGAGAGAGAGAGAGAGAGAGAGAGAGAGAGGGGGAGAGGGGGAGGGGGAGGGAGGGAGGGAGAGGGGAAGGGAGATGGGGAGGGGAGGGAGGGAGAGAGAGAGAGAGAGAGAAAACTACAAATAATATAAAAGTATCATATCTACATAAGATTAACTATTAAAGATGGATGCACAAAAATTGGGCAAGCAGTTTTTTCATTTTTGAAAATATTTATCTAAACAGATATTGCTAATAAATTAAGACCCTTATTAATTATTAAGATATATATTTAATGCAATTATAAAAAAGATTTTTGACCCAGTGAATCTTCAGAAAAATGATTTATTTAAAGAAGAGATATGCAAATAAAACAAGCTAGAAAGCAACCTGATATTTTCACAAAAGACTAAGAATAAAAAAATAATTAATTCATTCAGAAAGTGAAACCAGTAGTGACAGGGTTGCCTTATAATTCAAGAACTTTTAGCTTTTGAATCTGTCATTCTATTGCAGCCCTAAATCCTTCAAAACAGGATTGGAATATTTTCTAAGCATATAGCAGATTATAAAAATTGTTGAATATGTTCAACAATTCAAGACTATGTATAATAATTACTAGAACCAATAGAGTAAAAGTTTAGATTTAACCTGCAAAATTAATTACAGAAATGCATTCTGATGGAAATCATTTCAGCCATTAAATATTCCTACAAATACTTTAATTATAATCAATGTTATATTTACAACTATCTACCTACCTACCTGCTTTTCCACCCACCACCCATTTCCCTATCTATTTATCCATCTGTATCTCTGTCCATCTATATGTCTATCTATCCATCCATAAATCCATCCATCTGTCTTTCCATCCATTGATCCAACTATCTATCTATGTCTATCTACCTATCTATCTATCTATCTGTCTACCTGTCTGTCTTTCTGTCTGCCTGTCTGTTGTAAGGGTGGCTTATAATCTAACTTTGTCAATCCCACCATGAAACCCAGCTCAGTTTAATATAACTTTACTTTATAACTAAATTAACCTATATTGTCACATATAAACTAACTTTACACACATATATATGGACAGTCACAACAAGCACTATATTAAAAAAAGAAACAAAATCAAACAAATTTGAATGTCTACTAAAAAGATAGAAAATCCCAATTAAAAGAAAATAATAATGGTAATCATAATAATATATATGTATATTATTAATAAATTAATAAATATGTTTTATATTATTTTGATCTGACTTTGACTAAGTAAGCATGATAATGACCCAATGTCAAGCTCATCATTAGATTTCCAAATATAAAAAATGACTAACAAATTTCTATCATACGACTTTCTTTTGATTACAATTATAGTAATGTACACAACAATAGGTATATATATATAGTCATGAAAAAGGAAATAAAACTATAATAATAAACAATAGAAGCTAAAGACAATATAACAATATACATAACTTGAAGAAGACAACATCCTAAATTCGAATGCTTAAACCTGAAGGAAAATATATATAGCTTATCTGATATTTTAAATTAGTTACTGAATGATTACAAAGCATATTGCCAGAAGCAATTACTGAGGTTTAAACTAAAAAAACATTCATAACAAACTTAAGCATTTAGATGATATAATTTCATTGATATTAATATATATTTGATATAAAAAGGATTAAGCTATTCTTCGAATACAATTCAAGCAATGGCTTAGAATATAAATAGGTTATATATATTTACTAAGGAATAATTCTGCTTATATAACAATATCAACTAATAACAGACACCTATATAATTATATAAAATTTTCTTTATATTCTTTATAAAAAATGATGTGTGCCTGCTAATTGAATATTATTGTAGGGTTGTTTTATCACCCCCTACCAAAAACTGCACAATGTTTTATTTTTTCAACTGTGAGATGCCTGTTCCAAAACAAAATGTCATGTCTGAAATGTACTGATGGATATCAAAAGAAGAATAACAACAGGAGATAAATCATTGATGGATCTTTATGAGGATTGTGTGACCTATCATAATATCTTAAATGAGACATTGATAGATGGTGCATATCAGAAATAATAATTGCCTAATTCGATGCTTCACACCAATCATCATGAAGAAACTTCAATTTTGTTGTGTTATTCTTTATGTATATGTTGATAGAATTTTTTTTTATATTTTTTTATTAACTTTGTTCATCTTCATATTTGAAAATCAACATTTCTGAAATATGAGTCCATTGTAGCTAAATTTGAAAAATATGTTGAAGAAGGTTGTTAATTTAAACAATTTTTATTTTTTAATAAAATATAGATAATCCTCCCTACATAGTGATAGAACATTGGGTATGATTATTATCATATATCCTTATTACAATATGGTTAGAGATAAGATTTTTTTTATTATCTTGCCATATTAAATTATATATTTGTTACATGACAGAACTTACAATGTTACACTTTTTTTTTTTTTACTAACAAAGTTTGGATGATTAACATTCTTGATTGAATGGTCATTTTCTATTGTACTAATACATAGAAAAGGGTGTATCCCAAAGATAGGAAATCGTTATTACTGAGAATAAATTAAGAATCTATTTAATATGTTTTCTTTATATATACATTGAATAATTAATCAGTTCATAATTGATGTAATATTGAATTAATGATTTTTTTTTATCATTATTTACTTTGCACATAATAATTATCCATTCATGTATATCTATCATGGGGAAGGGTTGATAAATGGATATATTTATGTAAAAGGAATATATAATTGATATATTTATTTATATATACATTTTTTTTATTGTTAAAGAGTTTTCTTTTTTTTTTTTTTCAAATATTTTTATTATTATTAATATTTTATCTTGTTTGTAAATAAATTTTGTTTATTTAATCATCATCAACTGGTCAATGGTTTACTAGAATCATTTCTTTTCCACTCATTAATTGATCATCATATACATACACACCCATACATATTTTTTTAGTATATAATAATATAGTGAAATGATAAAATCAACTTTCTAATTGATTTACAACTCACATAAATATATAATTATATATATATTTAATGTAAATTCATTGCTGAAGAGAGTTTATTGCAATATTCTACCTGAGTTTGAATTCTGAGGCATATGTAGAATTCAAAAGAGGGGATAAGTATAGATAAACTAGCCTAAATTGTGACTAGATTTAATGTGTAATAAAGAGCTAGCCCATTAAAAGTAGACATGAACATTGGTTAATTACTTTATCACATCATTCTTAGCATCCTACTCAAAGGCCCTAGGTCTGACAGTAGAAAAATGTGAACCCCTCATCTTAGTAGGTAATGACCTTTACATATTTATGGCCATCAAATTTGTGGCTCCAAATGGTAAGATCCAAACCGTTACATATTTATGGTGCCCAGACTTTGGGCATGAAACATAAGTTTCTAAGAAGATCCAAGCCATTGGATGGGAATTAAAAAAATTTATATATATATTTTAAATTTATTCACCTTATGAATTTGCTTAGATATATGAAATGATGGATTAAAATGAGATAGTAAACCAAGACCTAGATTAAATAAATAATTAATTAATAAAAAGAAATTAAAGAGGAAAGTTAGGCATATAAATTGATAGGCAAAAGATTAAAAACACATTGACATATATATGTAATATAAAATAATTATACATGTTAAATGGTAAAGAGGTAAAATAAAGCACTATGACATGTATATATTATATATTTATAAAAAGTAAATAAAAATATTAACAAACAGAGATATGGGACATATTGAGAAACCATTAGATATTAGCAAGGATGTGATGGAAAATGAATCCAATAATATTGAGGAATGATTTGTATGGGTCCAAACACCTGTGGGACCTATGACAGAAATGGAGCATTGTCCACATGTTCAGGAAGAGATCCAGATAGCTTCTCAAACTCAAGAGACCCCTGCTACTGAAATCACTCAACCACCTAGAACTGATGTAACACAGGCTACAGGAAATAAGAGAACCATGATACAGATATTCCAAACAACGATGAAGGAGATGAGGAAAGATATGAAAGAAGATATGAATAAAATGAGGGGAGAAATGAAAGAAGATATTAAATAATATGAAAGATATGAATAAAATGAGAGGAGAAATAAAATAAGATATGAATAATATGAAAGGGGAAATGAAAGAAAATATGGATAAAAACACGAGCAGCTTGGAAGCAAAAATGGTAACAAGGCTGATATAAATAACATTCAGACTACATTCAGAATGTCAATGATGAATTAAATCTAGGAATGATAAAAATGAAGGAGGAAATTGTTGAAAAGAATTTAAAATGCCTATAATGTTTAGATGAATTCAAAAATAACATTATTGAACAATTAAATATTAAATCCAATGAAATATATAAAACTCAAAAGTTTTTTAAAAGTGAAGTACATGAAGACCAAGGGAAGTAAGTTATGGGATGAGATCCAAAAGAAGTTACAAGAAATCCATATAGGAATAGACCAACTCTCAACTGCAGAGAATCACAAAACAGAGTCACAGGATAAGACAGAAGTCCTTAATCATCACCTTAAACAACTAGAAGATAAGATGACCACAACAATGACTGATACCATTATAGACAAGACCATTCTAATCAAACTAGTGGTTAGCACAGCTGCAATATCAGACTGAATTGACAAAATAGAAGAAAATCTTCACCAAAGAATAATGGCAGTCGAGGTAAAAATGTGCCAAAGCATTACAACCAAAGAAGTTTGACAAACACAAAGTGAAACAATAAAACAAAAAGTTAAAAGAGAATGGAGTGATGGAGAAAATCATTTAGAAGATGCTCTCAAGGATCCACTGAGATTGAGTGAGACTTGTCAAGAACCAATTCAAACAAATAATATGATGCATGAAAGAAAAAAATTACTTTCTTAACTTTAATTTAGAAGGGTTAATCCCAAATGTTTATCTGCTCAACCCAGAAAACCATGCATAAATACTCCAGATATAAATAGGATGCAGAATTACTCTGCCCCAACAAATGCAATTAACCAATTTGTAAGATTGAAAGTATTTAAGGAAGTCACTAATGAAGCCTCCCTAGAACACCTTAAAAGCTTAACTTTGTACTTTTCAGTGAAGAGAAACTTATTAGAGGGTGAAAAGATAATAATAGCATATAAACCATCTCCAAGGAGATGCATTGATGTGGTGGGAACTGCTATTTCAATCCATGTTCAACAAATACTAAAGGTCATTAATAAAAAATTTCTGGAATAGGGATAGGCAGGAAGCACTATTATACCAACTATTCCAGGAGAAATATAAACTAATACCGGGAGAAACTTTGAAAATTTTTTTCTGCTGCCAGGTCACAAAGCTAAGGATTCTCAACACCTACCTCCTAAGTGAGAGTGAAATTATACAAAGAATAAAAAGAAACCTACCTCTAAAAATCGAGGAATGACTATTGTGTACCAGCACTAGGAGTATTGAACAAATAATTAAATTACTCAACAGCATAGATATGAATAGTAATAACTTATTGACTAGAACCCCTAAAAAGAGGAAGGAGGAAGCTATAATTAATACAATATTTTATAAGAAAAGAAAGAATAATAATGATGCCAATCATTGGAGGGAAAATCTGTACAAAGAAATAAGTCATACTTGTTGCCACTTAAAAGAAACTGGACAAGTGTTGACAAAACTATGACTAGTCCACTTCATAGTCCAAGGAAATCCCCAAAACTAGGAGTTAGTAACAATACACCATTCATAAAGGAAAAACCAAACTAGGAAGGTACTTGAGGTTAAGTTTCTAACCCAAGAAACGAAAGTAGTCCTGAGGAACACAAAATAAAATTCCTGTTTGAGGGATCACTAATGTGATGTGCTTGTGGAAACATAAAACACCTAATTTAACTTTACAGAGATGCCCCATGATAGAAGTTTTCTTTGAGGGTTGGTAGTTAAAGCATTATTAGATTCATTAGATTCAAGAAGCCAGATTTCAGTGGTGTCAGACAAATTTTTTATCATGAGATTCTGATCAAAAATCCCAATATTAAGACCTGACCACTAAAATTCATCCAATTCACCATGGCTAACAGCAGGAAATCTAAACTAGCACAAAAGAAAATCTGGATTAAGATTAACATCAAGCAAACAATCCTCTACTATATGTTTTAATATTGAATTGCTTAATCCATGACATTATCTTAAGGGCAGACTTCCTACACTTAAACACGTGCTTTATTGTTTTCTCTAACAAAACCATTACAATAGATGGTTAAGTCTTGAAGATGACATTGATTCCAAGATATGACCTACTAGATGTTGATTGTATTATATCTGATATTCCAGAAGCACTGATAGACAGTAAAATCACAGACTCCAACATGCTTGGTAGTGAGAATGCATTAAAATTACAATTTGTTATCAATAATTTTAGCCTGATTTTTTCAGAGATACCAGGAGTGATAGATGGATTTCAACAGAGAATTAAGTTAAAACATAACCAACCATTTCAATCTAAATCATATCCTATTCCATACCAGTATCATGAAGAAATATCTGAACTGATTAATAAAATGCTGGATTGGGGATCATTTCTAAATGCTCTTTACCTTACTATAATCCAGTTATAACAGAGATGGGTTGATACCTTACTGTAATCCAGTTATAACAGAGATGGGTTGATGAGATTTTGTTTGGATGCTAGGAAACTAATCAAAATTACTGTCCCTGACAGAAATATTCCATCACCCATACATGAATTATTCATGAGATTAGGAAATAAGAAAGTGTTTTCCACTTTTGATATAACATCCAGCTATTGGCCGAATGAACTCCACCCAAATGATTGCCAATATAAAGATTTCTGATATGAGGGTTTTATGTATCAGTTTAATAGGATGAGATTTTGGATTGATAAATAGTGGTGCTGGTTTGATAAGGTGTTTAGATAAGACTCTATTTCCTGAGGTTAAACAGATTGTAACTATTTATGTATGTGGATGATGTAATCATTGCATCTACTACGATTGAAGAACACATTCAACATCTAACCATGTACTCTGAAGAGCGCTATCTGAAGGGCATCAAAATCAGCTTTAAGAAAAGTACTCTAGTTTCCAATTAGGTAGTTTTCCTATGTTGCAATGGGATAAGACCTCATCCAGAGAAGGTCAATGCTATTCAAAACTTTCCTAAGCCAACCAATAAAAAACAGATTCGAACATTTTTAAGCCTGGGTAACTTTTATAAAAGTTTCTACCAGAAGTTCTCAGACTACATGGAACTGTTGTTGAAATTAATCAGAAAGGATAAACAATGGAACTGGACCAAGGAACAGAACAGATCATTTGAAAAAATTAAAACAGGACTCTTAGTGCAAACCATGTTAGCCTTCCTTGATTTTAGTAAACCATTTATTGTCTAAACAGATAGTAGTAGTTTTGGATTAGGGGTAACATTATCCCAGATCCAGAAAGATGGCTAACCAGATGTCTTCTACTTTCTCAGCCAGCTCTTGAAAGATCTAGCAATAAATTACATGGTTATGGAGAAGGAAGCACTAGCAATAGTGTGGGCCTTCCAAAAGTTTCAATAGATACTGCTTGGATCAGAGGTGAGATAGTGATCACAGATCACAAAAGTCTCATACTCTTTAATCACAGTTATCTGACTAATAATTATCAAGTAAGTTGGAGTTTGCTATTATAGGAATTCAATTATACTGTATGATACTGCAAGGGATCTAAAAATGTCATAGCTGATGTGCTTAGTTGAAACCCAGGTAGGTCAGAACAAAATCATTTGTCAATAGAAAATGCTTACATTACAAATGTCAATTTGATGACTAGTAGTAATGTAGAAAACAATTTAGAGAACTTATCACAATTACAATTGTAAGACCCTGATTTGAATCCAATCATAAAAGCTCTAAAGAGAAAGTTTTGAATGTGCTGAGAAACCTCATATGCTATAGAATAGAAAACCAGGTCTTGTTTTATAGGTAAATGTAGATAAAGATGAGTGGAAGGTAATCATACCTAAAGTATTGCACATCCCACTCATAAAATATATATACTGTACAAAAACATTTGGGTTCGAAAAGATAGATGGCCATTTTATCTTTTCCCAAAGACTTTATCATGTGTTGAAGTGCTTGTATTCAGTCATTTATAGTTAAAATCTGCAAAGCGCATGTGCAACAGCTTAATGCTGTTTAACTATTACAGTTTATAAAACATCGCGCTATATAAAATAATTGATTTATTTATATACTGTTTATACGAATACTTTGGTGCCCAAAAAACAAAACAAACTTTGTTTCTCCATGCACGTAATAATCCGATTAAGTTAAATAATTTTACTTTTGGGAAATGTATGTAATCAAGCACAAGTGCGTGTGCGGCGCAACTGCTCCCAAAAGCTGTTAATACAAATACAAATAGCTAACTAAAAATATCAAAACAGCTGAGTGCTTTCAAAGGATCTTGCCTTCATAATCATAGCTTGCTTACATATAAATTTATGCAAATATGCTAATTCCATCTTTTTGATAGAGAAAAACACGTGTCCTTCCTGTTTATGGCATCGCTGTCGCGAGAGATAAATAAAGCCTCTTTGATCTTTCTTTTGAGGTCATGTCTCTCTCTACATACGATGGTAGGATTGTCCGGAATGCACTCATGGTGACTTGTGCACTGGTGCTGATAAAAAACTGAATAATTAGAAGGGTCGTTGCGAGCTCTATTGTACGAATACCTGTGTTGTGCCAATCGTGTGGCCAAAGATGCTCTGCTTTCCCCATAATATGTGCCTTTGCAATAGTTATTTGGACACGCAATGTTATATACTGTATGGGGGGTCTGTAACAGTGGAGTTTGATCTTTGGTATTGTTAATTAGATTGTTAGAATTTGGAGGGGTTCGAAAACAGAGCTGATATTTGTTGTTAAAGATGGAATGTAGTTTCTTGTGTTAATTGGGAACGACCCTTCTAATTATTCAGTTTTTTATTAGCACTAGTGCACAAGTCACCATGAGTGCATTCCAGACAATACTACCATCGTATGTAGAGAGAGACATGACCTCAAAAGAAAGATCAAAGAGGCTTTATTTATCTCTCGTGACAGCGATGCCATAAACAGGAAGGACACATGTTTTTCTCTATCAAAAAGATGGAATTAGCATATTTGCATAAATTTATACATAAGCAAGCTATGATTATGAAGGCAAGATCCTTTGAAAGCGCTCAGCTGTTTTGATATTTTTAGTTAGCTATTTGTATGAACAGCTTCTGGGAGCAGTTGCGCCGCACACGCACTTGTGCTTGATAACAAACTTTGAGAACTTGGTTTTATTGGCCACACATGTATATCTTAAGGTTTTTAAGAGATTGTGTAGTGTGCTTACAAGCCAAGCCAATAAACCAAAATTATAGTAACATTTTAAAACCAATTAAAAGACCAGGTGAGATTTTAGCAATTGATTATTATGGGCCATTGCTCTCATTTAATAAAAAGAAATATTTATTAGTGCATACAATCTCTTTTCAAAGTACATTTCAGCTTACCCAATACCCCAAGCTAATATCAGACATATGATCAGGGTATTAGACACTCTCCAATTCTTAAAGATAGGAATGCCTAATACCATTATAACAGATCATGGTACATATTTCTTATCCAAAGAATGGAAAAAATGGATAGAAAAATCTCAAATCAAACATGTGCTCATATCCATTAAGAACCTACAATCAAACCCCTGTGAAATGCATAATGTGGGAACTCAGACCTTTGTTCAAGACTTACCTAGAGGATGAGCATAAAGAGTGGGTAAGATAAATGGAACATGTAGTCAATTTCACCAATTGGAGCATAAATGAATTAACAGGATTCATACCCATTAGACTACACTTTAACAAACATATTCCCACTTTATTTGACAAATATAAACCTACAATTAAATATACTGAAAATGATCCAGGAAAAGACATAATGCAAGCATATATACAACTAATAAAAAAAGCTGGTGAGAACAACTAAAAGATCTTATCACTGTATATAACTTAAGTATTGAGAAATTATAATATCCTTTTCTTTGTATCACTTACTCAAAGATTTTATTTTAAATTCCATGAAAGACATTCATGTAACAACATTTATTTATAAAATATCTCTATCAGCTTTGTTAGTTGAATGCTATAAAGTAAATGAAACTGTTTAAATTATTACTGATATTTGGTTATTATTGTTTATCAATGATGTAAATAAAAGTTGGATGTTTTTTCATTTTATAAGTTCGTAGTAGTTATTTTATACCTTCACTCATCTCACATCAATTCATAATCACATTAATAATAATATTATTATCAATTCCCCAGAGATCATTATTTATTTTTATTTTAAGTATATTTGGAGTTAATAAAATACTCTTTAATTTTAAATATATGTTCTGCAGAACCTTGTTTTTGATAAATATTTCTAAATAATTTACAGATTTTATAAACAGTATTTTCATTCAATAAAAATTTAAGTAGAATTTTAAGGCTCAACTCATAAGTTCATATTACTATAAATGGGCACCTGAAGTTAAATGACATCCCTTTTAGCCATCAACACCGTTATAATATGTATATATATTTAATATTATGTTTAAATGACTTCATTCTTCTATTGATTCACCTAGCTTATTTAAAATAAATAAATATCTACACTGTAATGCACCCTCATCTACATCTGCTATGAAATGATGGATGATTATAATCAAAAGAAATGATAATAAAATGGTAGACCATATGGTTAAGGGCACATTCAACTAGCTATATCTCAACATTTAAAGCCTTTTGATAAAGTTGTCAAATTGTCTGATTCTCATTCTAAAAATCATATCTTTTATTTTTTTAAATAAACATTTTATTAATTGCGACCAGCCAATGTATTATTTAAATTTTATCAATCTTACAAAAACCACTCAAAATAAATAAATAAAAAATAATTCCAACATTTAAAAGAGATTAATATTATTTAGCATTTAAATTAGATGAGGAACATTTGGAAAGTTAATCGATAAAGAATTAAGAGATATTATTAAGTTCAATCAATAATTAATTAGATAAAATAATATTTCAGGTAAATATTACTATGATAATAATCAACTTACAATACATGTAAACGTTGCAAAACACATCATTACCCAGTGAATAAAAATATAAGATGAAAATTATTAAGAGATCTAACAATTTATTTAATAAATGCTAAATTAATAATAAAAAACAGATTTATAATTTAATATTATGTCTATATATAAATATTTTAACGACTTTACATTCACTCAAGCATATAAAGAAATCAATTGTTGGTTTTTGAATCACAGTTTATGAGATGAAAAAAAGTCTTAACTTAAGTGTTACCCTGACAACATATTTATTGTTATATATAAATATTTTAATGGCTTTACATTTACCCAAACACATAAATCAATTTCTGGTTTTTGAATCACAACTTATGAGATGCAAAAACATTCTAACTTAAGTGTTACCTTGACAACATATTTATAATTTAACATTATGTCTATATATAAATATTTTAATGGCTTTACATTCACCCAAGCAGATCAATCGTTGGTTTTTGAATCACAGATTATGAGATGAAAAAAGTCCCAATTGTAGTGTTAACTTGACAAGTGTTTAGCATAAGGATTGTTGTGATCTAATTTACATAGCTATTGGCATTTAGGTCCAATGTTCTGAGAATATTAAGGTGAGGGGAAGCAAACCATTTTCTTCAGATTTTAAATAAATAACATTTTGTATATTTAGAAAGAATCAAGAGTAGAATAGATCCATATATTTTTATACATTTTGATGTTTATAAGATTAACTATGCCATCATTGGTGGAAATTCAGAGCAAACTTAATGTACCATCCAGATGAAATATGCATTAATAATTATTAAACTAATAACCAATTATAAAAGGATGAAGACAAATTTTTACTTTTAAAAACATTTTAAAAATAATTAAACAGAAGTTGATAATTGCAAACATGAAGTTTTCATAGCTTAATGATATGTAAATAAACAAAGCAAAGCATTTCCCCCAGGCTTTAAATATATCAGTGTTGTAGTCAATAAACCTGACTGCTCTGTCACTGACATGAAGTTTAACACCCAGGAGGAACTTAAGATAAACTGGCATCAAATATATTCTATATGAAGAGATACCAAAAATACCTGTAATAATTTTGTGATGCAGGAGTGGATTGTAGTACATGTTTCCACTGCGAAATGCCTCTTGTAGGAATGCCTTACATCAGTGTGCTGACAGGCACCATCAAGTGAATTCGTGATGATTTATAGTAAATTTTTTTATTAAGTGAATTCTGCTTATTTGTCAATTTGTGTAAAACTGAAAAGTTGAAATAAAATGAATTCTATTTTCCGTTAGATAAAACAGTAGGGGAAACATGTGTAATGCTTGAAAACAGCCTATCTAGGGAAAACGTAAGTTTATGAGTGGTTTAATGGAATATTTCAAATTCATTATGCCCCCAAAATTCATCACAACCCCCAAAAAGGGTGGCTAATTGTTATATCTGCACTTACGATTATGCCAATGTTATATCTGCAAGTCATACTGTGCAGCTATCCAATAACATTCGCTAATGTCTCCAATGAATGGTCTATTCCTGCAACTAATGCTCTACTCTGCAACTAATGCTCTGCTCTGCAATGAATGCACTGCTCTGCAATAAATGCTCTACTCTGCAACTAATGCTCTGCTCTGCAATGAATGCTTCTATTCTGCAACTAATGCTCTGCTCTGCAACGAATGCTTCTACTCTGCAACTAATGCTCTGCTCTGCAACAAATGCTTCTACTCTGCAACTAATGCTCTGCTCTGCAATGAATGCTTCTACTCTGCAATGAATGCTCTCCATATCTCCACTGCAGTCTCCTTCAGCTATACCCGTGAACTACATTTCCACTGGGCGCTGGTCATTAACTGCAAGCACTAACGAGATATCTCTGCTGGTGTTAAACAGACGTCTACCCAAAAATGCTACTCAGCTACTGCTTAGATGTTACACAGTCTTTTAGTGCTTGCTGATAACTGTGGCAATTAATCCTTGTCCAATCAGGTAATGTCTTTTATCCAGAGATATTTGCAATCAGCAAATATCTCTTGGAATTATCATCCGCCATTACGTTAATTAACCTCCTCCGTTATCAGCGTGCGATCTAAAAGCAACAGCTCGAATAAATCTAGTTTTTTCTGAAGTGCACAAAAATGTCTGCCATTTTTACAAATACTACACTAATAAAGTCCAATATCAAGAAAACACTGATTTTGTTTTGATGCAAACAGCATTGTTCACTCAGAATTTGTTTATAATGGTTAGGTGTTTTAAATACAAGTTCTGAAGTGTTTGCTCCAATTTGTGGCAAAGTGGGAAGTATAAGCATCACCACAACAACATGCCAGTACATAAAGCATTGAATATGAAATAATTTTAAATTAAAAGAGCATGACCTAGCTTATTGATCATCTATGTTTATTTGTTATCTCTCCTTGTGACTTTTTACTCCTCTGAGTGAAAAAATGCCTCATAAGTAAAAGTTTTGCAGACATGAACATAATGAAGAAAAAAATGACAGGCGTTACATTTCAAGCATCTTAGAATTGCTTTAAAAGTGGAAAACATGTTTAAAGTGATCCATTGCAAGAAATTCAATTTGTAACATCTAAAAATAAACACATTTTTAAATTAGAAAATGGGGTTTATCCTATTATAATGGTAAAATATTGTATTTCTTATAACTCAGTGGTATTACACTGATTTATCATCCACCTGATCTGGTTTTCAAATTCAAACCTAAATTTTACAAAAAACAAAGAAGATAAATAGTTTCCAATATGTATTTTAATGGGAAGGTGTTACCTGATTATTTTTTGTATATAGACATTATTAAATGTACCATTAATTACATCTAGCTTAAAGTATACATAGTATACTTGAATTTAAATATTACATTTACAATTAGATAAATATGCAATATTCATGCCTGCATTTGGTTAAGACATTTGATCATAATAAGGCGTGATTTATGCAGAAAAATATCAACTACATATCTTTCAAGATACCAATGGTGATTAAGCTGTGCACTCTATAATCTTTAAAATTATTTAATAATAAGGTCTTGTCAAAGAACTGGTAACATTTTCATATGCATCATCTTATTCTACATTACATGATCACCATTTTCTATGCTTACACAAAATTCTCAGATCAGCTCTTTACTGACAAAACTAGTCTGGAGATGTTCGATAAGTAGTCACTAGATGGGAATTTTATACACAAACCTTCCTGCATAGATTGATTACTAAGACTTGCACTAGGTGGCACTACTGTATGGAGAGTTTGCTACTGCTAATACCTCTTCATTGTTGGTAGGAATACAAACTGTTGAAGATAGCTTTTATTTGTTCTTGATACTAGTAAAAAATGTTCTGGCATGAACTTCAGAGATAAAGGTTCTCTTAGAAACACTTTAATATTTCACATATTTTCAATTATTGATTTGGGATTCTAGCTAACCCAAAGCATGGAGATGATATATACCAAACAATTCTTAATAAATTAAATGATAGAAGAAAAACACACACATATATATATATGACAATGAGAATAAACTGAACATAGGTTACTTTAATAAATTACCAATATATTTATTAATGAAACTAAAACAAAGAAATTGATATAATTATACCATAATTATATATGTTATATATAGAGCTTGCAAATAAGCTCTTAAAAAGCTTTAGCGAGTTCTATGTATAACATTTGTAATACAAGCTTATTAAATTAGGTCATGTGACATCTGAATTTATTTTTATTTTTTCATAATTATGTATGTATTCATTATTGACTTGAATGAACTACATTAGTCAGATATACATTCTTTAATTAAAAACAAGTTTATTTCTATTATTATATACTAATATCTGTGGAATTGTTTTCCCCTGAATTATGGACTTTGAAATATGTGACAAAACTCAAAATTCACCTACATTAAGACTTAAATGTTAACACATAAGAAGTATATGTACTAAAAGGTGATTACAGAAAATTTTAAGTAGTTATTTTAACATTCTTCTCTTAAAAAGAATAAGATTCCTTCCTTGAAAATTTCATAGAAAAAAAAAAACTACATCATATCAATGGTTGCAAAAACAAAGTTTTCTGTTAACTGGAAAAAAAATCCTTGATCCCTTTTTTGAGGTCATAAAGGAATTAAGCAGGGGAAATTTCCTATGTGTCTATCTTATATATTTTTTCCATTATAGCTGTTATTACTATGTGATTATTTACATAGTAATGAATTTGGATGGGCTGCTTATAAAAACATGCATATGCCACTGGGGGTAGCTCCACTGCCTTTTTACCACTGACTTTAAGGTAAAGAAACACTATGGTCTTTTTTTCAATTCCATGATAATTCTTAACTAAAATATTAGTCAAAATTTTCTTCAAATAGAATGAATGTGTGTGTGAATGGTCATTTTAAAAATAAATATTTGTAATCATTACAGACAAAACTGAAACTATGGCCCCTACTTCAATAAGAGCGTAAAGTTTCCAGCTAAGATAGCAGTTCTTAACCAAAGGTGGAGAATACTAAGAATACCCAAATTGCATACCCAAGTTGCTATTTGATGACAATGTTTTATTTGGGTATCTACATTTGCAGATCACTTTCAAGTAAAAGAAGATTGCATGAATTGAAAGAATTGTCCATTATTATACAGATTATTAGACATAGTTAAATTAGAAGAAAAACTGAAAAGTCATTTTGATTTAAAAAAATGGATATGTGCTTTATTACAAAGGCACAGATATTGGGACTAAAAATAGCATGAAATACATTATATATAAAATGTGAGAAAACAACATTATGAAAATTGATAGTATGTCAGAGAGAGAAACTAAACTAGTTATTCAAATTAATGAACAATACAAAATACAGATAATTCATATCCCAATAAGTTCTCATTATGATGAGATAGAGGATGTACAAAATGGTTTTGGTCAGACCAAACATTTTAAAATTATTATAGGAGATTTTAATGCAAAATTAGTAAACAATTGAATAATAAAGGTACTGTGGGTAAATGTGATTACAGTAATAGAAATGACAGAGGATAAAGTCATATGTAGGTGCAGGAAAAAAACCTATAAATTATTTCTTTTGGAAAAAAAATGGAAATGGACAAGAAAGCATCACAATGAAGGTGCAATAGAATTGAATTACATTTTGTATAACTGAATATATATAGTATATTAAGATTGTAATGTTATCAATAGATTCAACATAAGAAGTGATAATCGATTGAGAGAGGAAAACTATTAAAAAAGAAATCAGGATTAATAGATGATATTCCTAACTTTCAGAAACATTCATACAAACTTAAATTAAAACTTGAAAATTGGTTTTAAATATTAACAAACTTTGAAGATTGTTCAGACTTCAAACAAATCACTAAGAAGATAAATGATACTCTATTAAAAGCTGCAAGAAAGATAACTAGTAGGCATCACATGATCACATCTCCAATACTAGCACATAATTGTTTATAAACAAAGCAAAGAAAAACTCCATATAGTAATGTCACCTGTGTTTTAGCACAGGTAGCACTCCTATATGGAGTTTTGCTTTGTTTATAAACAATTATGTGCTAGTATTGGAGATGTGATCATGTGATGTTTGCTGGTTTAACACCAATCCTGCCTAATAGGGTAGTGGTGGCTATGGTTGTTAAAGAGCCAAAGACAACAAAATGTATGGGTGCTGAACTGAGTTCAGACCCATATGACTATATAGTCTATTATGCTTAGATTGAAAATATTTTTTGTGTTTTCCAATTTCATGCTCATAGTTTTGTAGTTAAGTAGAGATAAAAGGTGGTTGCTAGAGAGTTGCATTAGATCCTAAGATCTAAATGCAGTGCTCTCAGATCCAAAGCTCCTCACTGACGAAGACCACAAGCTAGAAACTAGTCTGGGGATATTGGATGAGTAGGCATTAGATAGGGATTTTATGCACAAGCCTTCTGGCATCCATTGATTACTCTGTTTAGCACAGATGGCACTACTATATGGAGTTTTGCTTTGCTTTGTTTATAAAGATAACTAGTACAAAAAAGTAGCAATTTACCAGTAAATTTTCTACTGATACAAGGCATTGTATAATGAAAATAAAATCCACTAAGAACTGAATATATAGAATTTTGTAAAATATTAAAAAAAGAGTTAATAATGTTATAAGGAAATATAATAGTGAATTAGTAAAAAAATTTATAGAAGAGAATAAGTCTCAAGTATTGGAAGGAAAGTTGTTTCAGCAATAAAAAGATGAAACTATTATTAAAAAGAGATATGACTTCATGAAATGTGTTAAGAAAGTTGTATGAAAAATTATATAGTAATAAAGTAAAAGAAAACAAAATATACCCCATAATTACTACATTTTTTAAAATTGTCAAATATTTTTAAATGAAGATGCGATATGTAATTAAATTTGTAAAGAAGGTATAAATTACCAGAAAATGTTGAAATTATTATTCACATTTTAAAAAAACTAAATGAAGAAATAGAAAAATTGTAGCAAAGCCAAAAATGTCTAAATGATAAAGGTGCACCAAATAATTGAAAGAATGCAGTAGTAATAATATTTTTAAAAAGGTGTTAAAAAGAGATTAGAAATTACATATCTAATAAACATCACATGACCACCACTTCTTATGCTTGTGTATAACTGTTGTTACAACAGGCAAAACTCACTATACATATTGCCACACACAGCAAGCTAGAGTAATCAATGGATGCCAGAAGGCTTGTGCACAAAATTCCTATCTAGTGCCTACTCATCCAATATCCCCAGACTAGTTTCAGCCTAATAGGATAGTGGTGGCTATGGTTATTAAAGAACCAAAGACACCAAAATGTATGGGTGCTGAACTGAGTTCAGACCCATATGACTATATAAGATAATGGGTTGAAAACATTAAGGTGTTATCAGTTTAAGACTCATAGTTTTGTAGTTCAGTGGAGATAAAAGGTGGCTGCTGGAGAGTTGCATTAGATCCTAAGATCTAGGTGCAGTGTTTTCAGATCCAAGGCTCCTCACTGATGAAGGCCACAAGCCAGAAACTAGTCTGGGGATACCAGATGAGTAGGCACTAGATGGGGATTTTATGCACAAGCCTTCTGGCATTCATTGATTACTCTAGCTTGCTGTGTGTGGCAATACGTATAGTGAGTTTTGCCTGTTTTAAATTATATACCTCTTGGTCATCCATCAGTTCTATACCAAATCTTTACCAAGATAATTACAAATTGTCAAAGGTGTCTATAGCAAACTTTGAATTCTAATCAATCAAAAAACAAACTTGATTTAAGAATAGATTTAGCATAGTAGATTACATTCAAGTATTAATAGAAGTTACAGAAAGAACCTATGAATATGAGTTGCCAATATGCTTTGGATTTGTAAACTATGAAAAAACTTTTGATTTGATAAGCATTTCCATGTCAACAATTTAAGTGTTGGATATTCAAAGATTTAGACCAGATATTATCACATTCTGAAAAGTATTTGTCAGTATTCAATCACAATGATAACAATTACTTGGTAGTATTAAAAAGATTAAAATTGAGAAGAATATAGAGCTAGGATAATTCCATATCTTCAAAACCTTTTATAATATTCATTAAGGCTGTAGCCTCAAGCACATGCGTATAAAATGTGATAGTAGGGACCTCTACAGGTCTTAAAACCAAAAGCTTACTCATTGGAAGAAAAGAGGGGAACCCTTCTTTACTTCAACCTACTTTCTATTTAAATAGGTGAAGCTGAAGCAGTTCGATCTGAGAGTGTGAAGCTATTCAATACTTCACTAATTAAGTCCACATTTCTTATTACACATTGACTCGTTGTAAATCGAAAGATTTCACGAGTATTAATGTGTAATAAGAAATGTGGACTTAATTAGTGAAGTATTGAATAGCTTCACACTCTCAGATCGAACCGCTTCAGCTTCAAATGTGTAATAAGAAATGTGGACTTAATTAGTGAAGTATTGAATAGCTTCACACTCTCAGATCGAACCGCTTCAGCTTCACCTATTTAAATAGAAAGTAGGTTGAAGTAAAGAAGAGTTCCCCTCTTTTCTTCCAATGAGCAAGCTTGTGGTTTTAAGACCTATAGAGGTCCCTACTATCGCATTTTATACGCATGTGCTTGAGGCTACCGCCTTAATGAATATTATTTACGTAATCAATGTGCGTTTAAATTGTAATTAAAACCTTTTATAGTAATTTTGTGATTAACATGGGAAGCTAAGGTAATAAAAATAAATTGATATCATTTAAATCATCTAGATTTTGCATAATATGATGTGCTTGTATTTTCAAATGCTTTAGAGCTTCAGGAAATGTTGCAAGAGTTATCGGATGAAAGTAAAAAAGTAGGACTAAAGATAAATGCCAAAAAGGTTAAAACAATGTTCGATGGATTTTTTTTCAAAATAAAAAAATAAAAATTGATAATAATAAATTAAAAAAACAACTATAAATACCTTGATCAAATTTAATACAAATGAAAACGTAATGAATAAAGTTAATGATAGAATTAAACTTGGATGGAGTATTTTTGGTAGAAATAAAATTTAATTTTAAAAGTAAATATGCATAAGTATTTCAAAAGGAAAGTTTTCAATAGATATGTTTTATTAATTCTTATTTAAAGATCTAAGATTTAGACACATAAGAAAAGAGCACTACAGAGAAATCCAAATCACTCAATGAAGTATAGAAATATGTATGTTAGAAGTAACAAGAAGAGATTAAAAATGAAATACATGGGTAAGAGAACAAACAGGTGTCAATGAAAATATTAAAAGAATTAAGATACTGAAATGTAGTCAGGCAGGACATATTGCAGAAGAGATGAAGAGATGATAAAAAATGAATAATTGAAGTTTTAAATTAGATCCAAAATATTATAAAAGATCTAAAAAGTGATCATATGTGAGATGGATGAATGAAATAAAAAACTTTTTCTGGTTTGATATGGAGAAGAGAGACTATGAAATAAAGAAACTGGCTTAAATGTGGAGAGATCTTCATCTTGCAGTGGATTTATAATGGGTGAAATGATAATGACATTATATTTATGAGTGAATAAATAACTTCCATATAAATATACAAATTATATATATTTTAAATTTAGGCCATTCAAACTTAAATAATAAAATTTCTTAGTGAAATTATTAGTTAAAAGTTTTGAAATGAAAATTTCATTACTGATTTAAAATCCATATATTATTGTAGATCTGATTTATTAATTCATTGATTTTGATTATAGTAAGTGTACATCAGGACACTACAAGTAAATAATTCTGAGCACAGACAACATAATCTTTGGTAGAACAGGCAACAGCTTTCAATTTAAAGTTCAATATTACAATATTGAAGGTTTATATATTTTTCTGCAGATGCTTCATGACTGGAAAATCAAGGGGAAAATAATGTTTAGTGGCTATCATACAGATTTGTTGAAAACACTATAAGTACAAATGTAAATTCTCATTATTGCAGTTGGGAAATGTATTGAAAAGTATTCTTCCTCAATGATAGTTTGATTTTTATTTCTGTAAACTAAATAATAATGTTTTCGTTGTTGACACCACCAGGGTTTACCATTGCAAGTCATTAGTGAAAGTTGTTAATATTTTTTTTTAGGCTGAATTCACTATCTGCAGCAACTATTAATATGAAGTACTAATAACTGCATGCTTTAAATTTATTTTTTTTTAATAAAAAATGAACACTGTTTTCTTCTTGAATATTCTCTTTGAAGTGGCTTAGTAACGTTTTTATATTGCTTATCTACTTAATGATCAAAAACATGCTTTCTGAAGGTGATAAGCTAATCTACCTAACAGAATGTTTTTCAAAAATTGTTCTGATCTTTCATTTTGTTTACTAAATTCTTAATTAGCTTGTAGATTTCAAGGATAATAGAATGTTTTCCAAGTTGTAGGTTTTAATATTTTTAATTTTAATCAAATTAAAAATGTACAATTTTAGGATATTTATTTTGAAATTATGTTTTAACTAAAAAATACTCTTTATCAATTAATTCAAACATAAGTTATTATTTTACTGACATTTAAACACTCTTCTATCCACTGTAATAAAAATGTCGATTTTTTGATTCCTTGTTTTTGCAAACATGTATTAAAATTTTTTATTGCTTGAAATGTTTATAAAAATATTAAAATTATTTTTAGTCATAAATAATTCTGAAAATATTTATATCATTCCATTATGCTTTTTTTTCATTTATGGAATCAGTTTCTGGGCTATGATGAGGATATGCTGTGAATCTCACAATTCTACAAAAGTTCAATAATTAGATGTAACATTTTAGATATGTGTATGTTTTAGTTGTCTCATATATATTAATCAATTAATTCTTCAAATTGTATTATCCATGTATGGAACAATTATTGTTACTATAAAAAATAATAGCAGCAATTAATCACATGATCACCATTTCATCTGCGTACAAAGGCTGTTAATAACAGTAGTAAACTCTCCATACAATAGTGCCACCAAGTGCAAGCCTTAGTAATCAATGGATGCAATAGGAGTTTGTGCATAAATCCCTATTATCACCTATTCATCCAACATTCTGACTAGTTTCTAGCTTGTTGCTTTCATCAATGAGGAGCCTTGGATTTGATAGCACTGCAGCTTGATCTTAGAATAGAATGCATTCCTCCAGAAGCCACCTATAAAGCTAGAATCCCAAGATGAAAACATAATAATGCTTCCAATCCAAGTTCATTCACTTGTATAGTCATATAGATTTGAACTCAGTTCAGCATCTATACATTTTGGTCTCTTTGGTTTTTCAAAAACCACATTTATTATTATCCCATAAACAGAATAGGTGTAAAATCATTAAAAGCAACAAGCTGGTGATGTTGAATAAGTAGGCAATAAATAGGGATTTTATGTACAAACCTTCTTGCATCCATTGATTACTAAGGCTTGCACTTGGAGGCACTATTGTATGGAAAGTTTGCTACTGTTACCAACAGCCCATATAAGCATATAAAATGATGGTTTGATGGTTTTATACCTATCCTAAATATGGGGTAATGGTAGCTGTGATTTTTGAAAAACCAAAGGGACCAACATGTATAGATTCTGAACTGAGTTCAGATCTATATACATATACAAGTGAATGAGTATGGATCAAAAGCTTTATTGTATTTTCATCTTGGGCTCCTAGCTTTATAGTTAACTAAATAGGTAAAAGGTGGCTTCAGGAGAGTTGCATTAGATCCTAAGATCTAGGTGCAGTGCTCTCAAATACAAAGCTTCTCACTGATGAAAGTAACAATCTAGAAACTAATCTGGTAATGTTGGATGAGTAGGCACTAGATAGTGATTTTATACATAAATCTTCTTGTATGCATTGATTATGAAGGCTTTCACTCAGTGATACTACTATATGGATAGTTTGCTATTGTTAAAAAATAAAAGCTGGTTAAAATAATTATAAAGGTAAGCTGAAAACCAATTATTTGGAAGCCATAAGTATAGATTCTCAACACATTTTATTATCTGATGTTTCTTCATGTTATATAATTTGATTCCCAACAGGTAGATTTAATAATTAAGATAGTAACACTGATTCTCACAAACAAACATTTTCTTTTCATTATAACAGGTTGGTTTAGATTTAAAATTTCAAAGTTTTTTAAATTCAGCATTTTACATTGATAATAAAAAAGTGTTAATAAAGTTATCAGATGAATTGGTTCCTGTTTTGAATCCCAAGTTAACTTTGATAAACACACAAAATCAGAAATTAAGTTTTGGGATAGGGATTAATATATTGAAGCGTTTTGCCCATCTGACTAGGTCTCTGTTACACATAAAATGTGTGAGTTGATCAAGTTATGGAAAAAGTAAGTTTCATTCATATTTCTAAAAACATAACTATATTTTCTGATTAACTCTACCTAGTAATTGTTACGATTTATGCTATGACAGAATCAGCTTTTATTTCTTTTATAAGGGCATCAGGATTCATATAAGAATCCACTAAAATCTGTCACATCGCATCTCAAAAATTAAAAAGAAAAATGCTTTTAAAAGAATCGGTATCATATTTTATCATAACTAGAGTTATTTTCTAGATATTATTATTATTGGAGCTTAGTCAACACATATTGCCAAAGGTAAATTATATTTTCAAATCTTACTAAACTAATATTAATAAATTTAATAATAATCATCAATAACGTACAATGAAAAGTTGATATTAGAAATAAATAATTTTATTCTAATAAATTAAAATGTTTAAAGTTAAATTACTATGAAATAAAACTGGAGAGAACACACACTAATCCAGACATGAATCCATTAATAAAAAATAACAGTTAAACAATTAAAGTTCTTAAGTAAACAAGAGCTCTTGAACAATAAAATTAAAGACTCTATCAGGATTATTTTAAGCTTATTTTTTTTAAGAGTTGTTTGCAAACTTTAAGTCATAATCAGGAAAAGTTAATCTTAGCTTACCAATAAGTTTAGCGAGTCCACAAAGCTTGTAGATTACTATGCATAGTTTTTTTTTGTGGGAGAATGAGCTCAGCCATCGGTTATAAGTTGATCTTGGTCTATCCTACTGGTTGATCACAAAAGCTTTTCTGGTGTCTATCTTCAGGACTGATGTCAGTAAAAGCCTCGGCCCACTCTAACATGCAGAATTATTTCAGCGTAGAGTGATCCTGGATATATTTTTGTTATCCATGACAAACCAAAGGAAAAACAGACAAGACAAGATACTGATTAAACTGGTCTCTTCCTTTTATATTCAAGGTCCAGTTTTCAGACTTCTGCGCATGTTATTATTATCATGGCATTTAGGTTTATAATCTTGTACATTCTTTATCATTTTTCAGTTATAAAGTTCTCTTTTTTATAAAGTCTTTCATCTATCTTTAATAGCTAAAATATTTTTCTTTTAGCTTATCTGGATTAATAATTTGTGTGTCTTTTGTTCTCTCCAATTTTTACTTTTATTTTTTTTTAACTAGATAAAAAAAAATGTGAACGAAAAGTTTAACTTTTATTGTACAAAAAATCTAAATTTACTTTTTTTTTTAGCTTTTACCAAATGCCAATATATTTGTACCATATATAAATAAATGGTACAATATATTATCATCTTGTGATCAATGATTATTCAAGCTTACAATAGATGTCACTAGAATAGAGAGATGCTTTTGCTTACATTATGATATAAAAAGCTAAAGAATCAAATCCTATTAATATCAATATTTCTAACAAAAATAAACAGTGGCTACTAAAATATATAGGTTAGCTTGGGTTCCAAATTTTAGGGTTTTTTGAATATAAAACTTTTATTTGATAGTAAAAAAGAAATTAAACATGTGTGAAATGCATTAAGTTCACTGACTACAATTTTAAATTCCAAGTTCTTATTGATGAAAATAAAAACCAGAAATGGTCTGAGAATGGAGATTAAATTCATTACCATCTAGAAATCATTCACTATTTAAATTTAAAATACCATAGATCAGTGGTGGTGAACCTTTTTACTTGTATATGCCAAAAATTTCCAAAAAATTATTTATTGAATGATTGACGTGCTATTAAATCAAAACATAAATAACTTAATTTTCACAGTTTTTTAAGTTTATAAAACAAAATAATAATAATAACAATAATAAATAAACTAAAATTCTAAATAAACTAAATAAAAGTGAACAATATTTATTTTGAAGAGTAATAGTAAAAAATTAATAGTAATTAAAACAAAATTTTGGAAATAAATATAAAATCAACATAAATAGACATTATTTAATGAGATTTTTGCTGTTATACATTGGATGCCAAATGCTATATATCTGGTTCACATTTTGTCACTTTTAATAATGTACATGCTGAACTAGATTCATCTGTCATTCTATTTCTCGAACTGTCTTTAATTAAATTCATTTCTGAAAACAATGATTCACATGCATATGTAAAGGAGAAAATTGATCATATATGGGTTACTAATATTTTTAAACAATTAAATGATTCAGGAATAGCATTCTAGGCAGTCAATAGTTCCTCTTCAGCATTCTTTTTACATATGATCAATAATCGATCATTTTCCATTGTTTCTAACTCATTGCTCAAATCAAATTTCTGTTTCCACATAGAACTGAATTAAACATTGACTGATTGCATTTCCATATCTTCCAAATTAAGCCACTCAAAAATTTCTAACTTGGGACTATTCATTGATATTATGTCTGGGTATAAAATAAATTTTGATGTTTCTGAAAATTGTCTGAACTGTATAAATCTTAAGGAAAATTTGTCAATTATCGATTGAATAACAGCACAAAACTCTTGTGTCAATTTTACTTGATCTGGTTTCTTATAAATTCTAAATCAGTCAAGAACTTTTTTATATTTGGAAAATATTGGTGTAAGAAATAACATCATGATTGAAAATTTGTAATTTAACTTCTAATGCTTTGATCAAATCAAACATGACAACAATTATCTTATTATAACCCTGCAGTTTCACTTTTAATTCATTGAGATGTGAACACATATCAATAAAAAAACATTAATTTAGAAAGCCATTCAACATCCATTAATTCATTATATTTTTCAATGATTTTCTCATTAAGTAAAAACAGTCTAATTTCATTTAAACACTCAATGAATCTTTGAAGAACTTTTCCTTAACTTAACCATCAGACATTACAGTATATAAGTAAACCATTGTATGCTAAGTTCACCTCACTCAATAAATTTATGAAATAAATTGACTAACTTAGTCACTACAGTTTATAACATCATCCAGTGGCTTACAACTGACCTTGTGTATAAAACCTGCAGATGTATAATGCAATGAAAACCCAAAATTGAATGACCAATACAGTTGGTAAATAAACTGAGAAAACCATTTTTTTTTTCCAGTCATACTTTGAGCATCATCTATACTTACTGATACAATGTTGACAACATCTATTTTTTTTTCAGCAAGTACATTTGAAACTGCATTGAAAATATCTATTCCTCTTGTTGTTGTTACTAATGAGTTTAAATAGATCAATTCTTTGATATTATTTTTAACACAATAGTGAATAAAAATAACCAGCAGGCTGATCCATTTATGTCTGTACTTTCATCAAAGCAGAGAGAAATTAGACTAGAAGATTTTATATCTCTTTTTTGTTGGTAAGTTATGTTGTTAGCCATTTGCAGGATTCTTTCTTTAACTGTATTTCTAGCCAATGGTAAATCTTTTATGCTCTGAATAATTTTTGCTTTGTTTTCAAAATCTTCAAAAAGAACTGGTGCACATTTCATCCAAGCTTTTTTCATATATTCTCCATCATTAAAAGGTTTCCCATATTTGGCAATTACATTTGAAATAAAAAAATTAGCAGCAGTTATATTTGAATGATTTTCGATAAATTTCATTATAGATGTTGATTGAATATTTATATTTTTAAATGCTTGGGCAATATATTCTTTTTGTTCATCTTTACTTTTTTCACAGAGTGATTTATGATTGGTCTCATTACCGATGATATTCTCAATACAACTTCTGGAACATAAAACACATATTGCCCTGGTGCCTTTGTTAATCATTCCATACTCATCAGTTCACCAATTGTGAAATTCTCTACTGCTTGACAATTTTTTTTTCACTAGTCATATTAACATTATGGTAACAAATTATTTAAAAATAAATTTAAATGAGCTTTAATAATTTTATAAATCAAAGATTTATTATATGTTAAAATATATTATTATCTTTACATTTCACTTTTACAACAAAACTTCAAGCAAAAAAAACAAAAAAAACCGTCGTTTGATAGTGGTGATTATGCATTTCGTTCCTTTGTTCACGATTTTGATTATGTTAAAAAAATGAATGGTGTCAACACATTTAAGTAAAAAAAGATTAGAACAGAAAATAATTTTATTACTTTTACTTTATGTTTGAAAAAAATTACTTCAAAGAGTTATATTGGAATCACTTGACAAATTGATTTAAAATATCATTCCCACCTATATACATATTTTCAAATTTTGTCATTTATTGCTTCTAATCAGAATTCAATTGTAAATTAAATTCTAGTATAATATATTTATTTATTTTACCTTTGGTTAACAGTACATTTTTATTAGTACATATTTTAGCAACAAAAAAAAAATTGAATAATTTAAAGCATAGAAAAATATAATATGTAAATAGTTCGCATGCCAGTAAAAAATTCAAACGTGCCATCTCTGGTACGTGTATCATACATAGCTGGTGTTAGAATAGAGACCTGCTCTTATTCCTATTATATTATAATTATGTCAAATTAGTTGCAAATTACAATTACACTTTAAAGTAACAAAATAAAAGTAATTAAAATAAATTATTATATTGATTGTAAATTTATATTTTGTTTAAAAAAACTATTTAATTTACTTTAAAGTTGAACCTAAAACAAAGATTTGTAAAAGTACACATATTTTAAACAATATATGTTTAGTTACGAGAAATAAATGTTTAAATAGACATTAAATATTCTCTGATTTTTAAAATATTTACTTAGGAGGGATTCAAAAAACATCTTATAGAAAAAAGAAAGGAAAATATAGGTATGTAAGAAATAACTTTAAGGAATCAAGATTGAATAAAATACATATTTCCAAAAGTTAGAAATGAGTTTTGTACTTATAAATAGGGGTTTTGTGTGTGTGTGTGTGTGTGTAATCTTATTTCTATTAAAACAGGCAAAATTCTCCATACATTAGTGCAACTCAGTGCAAGCCAGGGTAGTCAATAGATAGTGAGAAGACTTGTGCATAAAATCCCTATCTATTGCATACTCATCCAATATCCCCAGACTAGTTTCTAGCTTGTGGTTTTCATCAGTGAGTTGATTACTCTGGCTTGCACTGAGTGGCACTACTGTATGGAGAGTTTTGCCTGTTTTATGAGCAAGCATAAGAAATGGTGATAATGTGGTGTTTAATGGTTTAATCTCATTTCTGGGAACCAGATGTTGATTAAAAACAGCAGTTGATTGGTGATAGTAAGCTATGTTCTCATTACATGTTGGCATAGCTATATATACAGGAGAAGAAAAAAGAGGATATCAGTTGAGAGTCAAAGTGCACATAAAGAGCATCATATAGCTAAAAAGCAAGGACTCCCATTGATATATAGAAAGATTTAGAGTTATAGCATTTTGCCTCTTGGCAAAGTAATTAAGATTATTTGAATTAAAATTAAAAAGAATAAGGCTGTTTAAAGTACTATTCAATACTAATTTGAATACAGTTGCATTTACAAATTTCTCTAAGAAGGAAACTATCAAAGCCATATGCTAAAAATACCAGAAGTGCACCAGCTGTAACCTGAACTATGTGGCTTAACTAATCATACAACAATACAGTCACCCATCCAGAAATGAAAATGCCTTAATATATAGATATTGTCTGCCCATGATGGAAATGTTTTAACAGCAGCAACTCTCTTCATACAGTAGTGCCATCCAGTGCAAGCCATAGTAATCAATGGTTGCTATAAGATTTAACAGTTTGGATAAGCATAAGAAATGGTGATCATGTAATGTGTTTTAGTGGTTTAATGGAAATGGTTTCTCATTGCTTACAGGTATTAAGCCTATTGATAAATAGAAAATTATCATCAACATTAGTAAGATAACATTTAACATGGAAGTAATCAATAATAATCAAACAACCATCTAAATTTTTTATCTTAATTAGAATTAAAGATATTTGCACAATATAGACTAAAATGAAGAATTACAGACTGTGATATATAGTAAACTTACAGACTTATTAAAAAAACAGCTGTAGTATGCTGTATCAATATATGTGATTTCAATTACATACCTTCCAAAAACAAATATATATACACACAAAAAAAGTAAGCAAACAAAAAAACACTGAAATTCATAAACTTATTAAATTTTACAAACCTTGATACTGTCTCAGTCATTTTTTTCCTGCTAAACATGAACTTATTTAACTATATTTTCTTTGAAATTTAAATAAAATTCAGTAACATAATTGTAAGCACATGTAAATGTACAAAAAAAGGCATTAAAATAAATTTAATAAATTTTACAATATGATACACAATTATGTTTATTACTTTTTTGGCATTTGTTGAAAGCTTCACTTGGTGATTCTTCCAGAATTTGATTTACAGCATTTTGTATAATATATAGGGTATATGAGCACAGAGTTCCACCACTCTCCCTCTAACTCATAACACTGATACAATTGAACACATATGTCAAAAAGATTAGAAAGTCACCAATATCCGTATTTCATGCTAAACCAGCAATCATCAATTGGTCCAGATTATCATCTCTACACATATATGCAATAAGTTCTCAGATATATATTAAGATAGCCAATCTTCATACTTTAATGGGCAGGCTTCAATCCACTCCACACTCCAACTCTTTAACCATCCATTCAATTGAAAATATGATGATGGAATGCTCAAAGGCCATCCTGAGGCCGAGATTTTTGTCATATCCATGTTGACCTAAAGTCAATCTGACTCCCCATGTACAGGCCATAATCCATTTAATACATATATGAGGGATGAGTAGACCTCTCTACTATTTTAATAACTGAAATACATGAGTTACAGGGAGAGTGGTGGGTCGAATGAAACTCTGTGCTCATATACCCTATATACTACATATATTGATACAGATATATAATAAGCCTGTATTTCAGTTATAACATTTTGTATAATAAAAGGTTTTCTAAATATAGTGCTAAAAGTTTAAAAATATTCATAAAGTTGAAGCAGACTTAAAAATATCAAAACAAGTAGAAAGGGCATAGAGATTGTTATAATATTTCTATAAGAAAAAAGTCATTGAAGAAAAACAATATTACCCATAGCATATTTAATTGTGATGAAAGTGGAAATGTCACTATTTATTTTATTTAAAAAAGATAAAAGTATGGTACAAGTTTTTTATTTTTTCAGTGAATGTGAATGAGCAAGTACACACACAGAAAATATGTAAATGTATCTCTTCAATTTATTAATAACTACATTATTTTGTAATTTTGTTTATACCACAATTTTAATTCATATATGCATTTTATACTGATAAAAAGTATCTGTCATATACATACAATTCAATAAACAATATGTATTCTAATGTAATCAAAAATTAACAATAAAATGTGAGCTATTATACACAATGTATGTAAAGAGGCTTGGAATAAAATATATCGAATATTATACAGTTCCACTGCATATGTAAAATAAAAGGCCCTAATAATTTAAAAAATATTTCATTACACGAAATATTTTATTTTTTTGTTTATTGTAAGCATTATCTTAAGTTTTTTTTTTTTTTAAATTACTATTATTGTGGGGAGCTTTCTATGCTGATCTTTACTTGTATTTTAATTACTATTTGTGTCATTATAATTATTTAATTCATAATTATGTAAAGAAGAAATATATATATGTTGGATATGGAGGGGCTATGATTAAATAGGAGATTAACACTGGTAATTATGGAATTTTAATTAGTCTGTGGGCTCTTTCTGATATGTATATGTTCAATGATTGTATTAATATCTCTTTATGTAAATTTAATATTTATAACAACATTTTTATAAAAATAAATTGTTATATAAATTATTTAGTTGTCTGTGACATTATTATCTCATTAGCCCCATTCCAATATGTACACGACCAATTCATTATTCACTTTGAGAAGTGCTGCGATGTTAACATGATACAATTAGGATGGTACTGCCTGATGATAATTCATCCATGTTTTTCAAAATAAAAGTCATGCTCAAAATTAAGGGTGATGTAGTTCAAACCCCATGTAAAATACATATAGATAAGAGTTGAGTACGACCTTCTGGTGAATGGTTTGGTGTATGGTGATCAGGAAATATAATTGAATACCTTATATAAAATAATAATGAAAGTGATACATGGTTTGATCATCATCATAAGCATCAATCTTAATTAAAATCTGATTAAAAACGTATTTTTTATATTTCTCTACAATAGTATAAAAAGTAGGGATAACTCATTGTTTTATGAAGGTAATTAACTTCCTGTGATTCTATGCTTCCTGTAATTCTATGAGAATCATCTAGTTTCCCAAATGATATATATATAAATTTATTATAATAATGTATATTAAGTAATATATTAGAATACAGGGCATGATTACTTTTTGTTTTATACACTAGTTCAGTCAACATTTTTCCAGTTTAACTTTAAGTACTAAGTAGAATTGTTAATACAATCATTATTTACATACTATTTCTGGTTACTTGACTTTTATTCAGACAAAGGTCACAGTTAAAGAAAGAATGCATTTGTTTATTTTCAGGAGATAAGGATATGAAACAAAAACATGTTTTGTTAAGAGACATACTATTTTTGATAATAATTGAGAATACTAAATTTTATTTTTAAAAATCTGAATTATTTTAAATTTGTATAACTGAATAAATCCATGCCAAGTGAGCTTTAGAAATCATTCAAGTCACAAACAGATTTAAGATTTTTCTTTTAGATTATCAGAATATAGCAAGTTAGTCATTCACTAATGGTCAGTAGATGTGCTCAGGTATTATACGGTTTAAAGTAAAGATATCAGTTGAATCATGCACACATTCTGTAAATAATACAATTATAATGTGAACTGGGCATCATCAGTTGTGGGAAAGATGTTTTATTCTTAAGATTATGGGTTTATGGTTCATCTTTATCTTTAGATTACAAAGACTGAAAGATCCATATAATAATGCGTGTTAGTATCACCATCTGATAAATAGTAAATGTAAAATATAAAAAAAAATCTGTTCTAATCTTTTGCTATTTTTTTTTTGTAAAATAAATTTTTAATATTTGATATAATTATGAAAAGTAGTGAATGAGAAAAAAATTACTGTTTTTCTTTGATTTTTTTTACATATACTAATATACATTTCAGCAACAAGATAAATAAATTTGTGGGTTATTAGAATGGTTTATCAAACTTGTTGATTTAGAACAGGCATGGGCAACTTTTCCTAGTTTGGGGGCCAAATTATCATTCTGTCTCCAAATCAAGGGCCAGACCAGAGTGTCCATACATCCTGGTTTTCCTGGATTTGTTTTTTGGTTTTATCTCTCTTGCCCCAATGTCCCAACATATTTTTACAGGATAATTAATTGTCCCAGTTTTCTTAACCACTTATTTTTATTTTGTTTTTATTTTCTAACTTTAACTTTATATTTTTTATATTTATTTTAAAATAATTTTTATTTATTTAATACTTTGTAATTAATTTTTTGATTGGTTAATCAGTAATTTTCTCAAAATAAAAGTGGTTTACCATTATTTTCATACATCAGTAATAAGTGATTTCAATATGTGATTTTGTTTTGATGGATATATATATATAAATGTACATTTATTTGTTAATGATTTGTTGAAAATTGGTTATAATAAAAATGCTATTACTAGTATTATTAAAAAATTTAGAGGGAATCAACAATATAATAAAACTAAAAACAAAAATAATATCAAAATGAAATGGATTCCAATGCCATTTATATCAGATGAGCAGATCAAGTTTATTAGGAGAATTTATAATGGTTTGTATCATATTGCTTTTTTGTCAACAAATAATACAAATAGAGTACTTAATAACTCTAAAATTCAAATTTTAATCAAGATTGTATTATATATAAATTGATATGTAAATGTGGCTTACAATATACAATCTAAATGTACATTGGAAAAGAGAATAAAAGAGCATGCGCTTTTATATAATAGAATTTGAAAAGGGAAACAATCAGGAAAAGATGTAAATAAACCTTCATCATTTGTTATATTTGATCATAATAAATCTTGTCAACATGGATTTAAATTTGATTATAAAAATATAAAAATTATGCAAATTGAACATTGCCACAATAAACGTAAAATAAAAGAGGCTATGTTGATTTCAAAAAATCATCAAATGTTAATGAATCAGCAATCATCAAATGTTAAAATAACAGAACTGTGGGAGATCTGAATTTACTATGAGTATTGTGAAAGGATGTCTTGTTTTGATTATTCAATGTTATATAGTTGATAAAGTCTACAAGATGTATAGTCAAAAATAATTCTAAAAATTAACTATAATTTATGTGAATTTTATTGTATTTTGATATATATTGATTTGAATATTACATATATGGAGAGATGCATGTTGGAAGTAACAAGAAGAGATTGAAAATGCAATGTATGGGTAAGAGAACAAACAGGTGTTACTGACCTCAATGAAAAAATTAAAAGACTGAAGTGGAATTGAGCTGGACATATTGCTAGAAGAGATGATAATAGAAGGACAATTGAAATCTTAAATTGGATTTCAAGAGATTGTAAAAGACACAGAAAGAGACCACATGTGAGATTTATGGATGAAATAAGAAAGTGTGCAGAGGTGAAGTGGAGAAGATAAACTAAAGGTTGGAGAAGATGGACTAAATTTAGAGAGACCTTCACCCTGAAGTGCATTGATAATGTTTGATGATGATGATATACAACAATTATTTTTTGCTTTTGTTTATATCATGAAATGACTATATTGTTAGTAATGTAAATGTGATTATATGTTTTGTGATTTTTTTTTAATTTTATACTTAAATATACAGTAATCTCCAATGAAGTTTTTTTTGGTCATGTATCCCTTTTAGGACCTGTGGAAATATGCACTCTCTAGGCTGGACCAAATTATTAAATATTACAAATTAATAGTCAATGAATTAAAGCAAGTTGCTACTTCATATTTCATTTATGCTTTGGTATAAAGCTCTTCATAAATTTTATAATAATAATGATATAACAATTTAATGTGAAGATTGCCCTTGCACTTCAACAATGAGACTAACGATATTGATGTTAATATTACTTAAGGATAATCACATAGAATTTTCAAGGTTTTTGTCTGTTATTCTTGTCTGAATTTTTGATTTATTGTATTTCACCCTTGAAAAAAATGGTTCACATATAAATGTGCTGCCAAAAAGACAGATAATTTTTTTTTGAAAAGGCATGTAAATTTGTATATTTTTCTTCCAGCAAATAAAACAAAAAATACAATTTTCAGTAATTGTTAATGATTGTGAGACAAATTTTTTATAAAAGGCTTATTATTAAAATATTTTATTTTTAAAAATACTACTCTTATAAAATATGTTATGAGAAAATGGACGCAGCCATTGTTGGCTTTAAAAAAATTGCATTTGTAAAGACAGTAGGCAAAATATTTTAATAACAGTAAATAATTTATTAACTTTTAGAATTTTCTTTGCTTCTTTGATGATAACTAATTCTAAATATAGCATATTTTAGTAAGATAAAATTCTAATACCTAATATTTCATTGTTCTAACTTTTTCAATAGGTAACATGCAGCCAATGAACATATGCTTTTTTTTTGTTCTCAATAAGAATTTTGATTTTATATTTATTTTCATGATTTTAAAATATTAAAATTTCATTTTTGAAATTTTAATTATTAGAAGGCTTGAATAAAGATATTATAAAATATAAATTAATTGAAAGAATTAATTAATATGAGTTAGTAGAATGGCGCCATATTTATTCCTACCATGAATCAGACAAACATCGGTGCAAATTTAGTACGCGATCTCTGCCATTTTGAATTTCAAAAATAGCCAAAACATCATCTGACACATCTAAGTGATAAAAAACTATGCAATAACAGAAAAAATTTAGAACTTGGGTCACATGACTTGGAACCCCCCCCCAAAAACACAGTTAAAAAAAAAAAGCCAAAACACGAAAAATTAACATTTTCTCATTTTAAATTATAAATCAAATAATTTATATATAGAGAGAGCAAGATTACTATATTTAAATCTTAATCAATAAGTGCTAGTTATCATTGCCTAAACAAGTACTTGGTAGCATTTTGATGTGGCTGATATGTGATATCTATGGCACCCCTCCCCCTTATACAAATTAAAGTAATATATATGCGATATATATATTTCACACAAATAAAATTATGTGTGCATTTTTAATATTATGCCATTATTTTTATCACAGTACTCTTTGCTCTTTACTTCCTCACACCTACTTGTCGACCATTTGCTTTCCTGCTTTTTGTTTTATTTTACATTTGACATCTTTGAACATCCAAAGGTGTTTGACTGTAGCTATTTTTAAGATTGCCTTTGTGGATAAAGATGCACCAAACTTATATTTCTTTCCCTCTCCCATTGTCTACTTTTACATTCTTATTTAATGGTTTTCAGTTTTTATATATGTTTCTTTTAACTGTAAAATGCTTACCTTAAATAATTTAGATTTTAGCTTTAGAAAGATGCCATAATATTATATATATACACACGCACCTATTACAAATGTGTGAGGATTTTAATATTACATTTTATACACCATGGGAGATAGTTTGGTTTTAAGTAAAATGAAGCAAGTATATCTGCATACAGATGATATTCACTGCTTCAATATATAAAATCATACCTCAACAAATAATTTAAAAAATGTTTAGAAAAATACGCAAACCACTCTATAATTATTTTGTATACAAATTCTGAGAATTAAAAAGTAACTTTCTTGATATGATGGGGAGAACCGAATAAGACGTATTAAGCCTCTTACTATGTGCGGATGTACATATAAATATTACCCCAGTCACTATTAAAGTTAGTTATATACAGCTTACTTGTACACAAACATATATACGCGTTAAAATATAAGAAGATAAAACTCATTAAAGTCTTCATTTGCATTTCATCTATATCAGATCTACTCTTGATTATGTCACTATAATCTGTATATCTATTAACATTGAAATGAGTTTTACTACCAACAAAGGAAAACAAAAACATATTTTAAATAAATGTAAATATTTTATTTTATTTTTTTTAAAAAATATTTATTTTAATTAATAATCACTTTGTGTCTGTGTTTGTAATGAGTAATATATATTAGATATATATTGAGTAATATATTAGATATATATTTCACACAAATAAAATTATGAGTGCTAAAGAAAACAAATAAATGAAATATGATAAATAAATAAATGGCTATTGGGTTTATTTACCTTCATTATCAAAGCTTTGTGCTAAATTTGCATTTCTTATAGCAACAGTTTTACTTCACAATTCATTTAGCCACAGCTTTGATAATGAAGGTATTCCTTCAAAAATACTAGCCATTTATTTATTTATCGTATTTCATTTATTTCTTTATTTTACGCACTCATAATTTTATTTGTATGAAATATATATATCGCATATATATTACTTTAATTTGTATAAGCGGGAGGGGGTGCCTTAGATATCACATCTCAGCCACATCAAAATGCTACCAAGTACTTTTTTAGGCAATGATAACTAGCATTATAGTATACGAACATGGATGGGCTGCTCATCAACACGCATTAGCCAGCATGGTGAGTTTATTGGCTTTTTACCTCCGAGTTTAAAAATATTTTTTCAATATATACAATCATGACAAACAAAAATAAAGCATGGCCCTTATTCCCAGGAGGCTGTAAAGTCACCAACCAAGACAGCGGTTGGTGGTCGAAGGCGGAGGGTGCTAAGAATCCCCTGATTGTGGACTCAGGCTGCCATTTGATGACGACTTTTTATTTAGGTACTTACAACTGCAGATCACTTTCAAGTGAAGGAAGATTGCAAGAGTTAGAAGAACTATCTTATATTAAATGGGACATTATTGGACTTTGTGAAGTTAGAAGAAAAGGTGAAGAAACAATTCATTTAAAAAGTGAACATGTACTCTACTATAGAGGCACAAATATTGGAAATACAAGTGGAGTAGGATTCATTATAAATAAAAAATGGAAGAATAACATTGTAGAGATTGATGGTGTTTTGGACAGGGTGGCAAGATTAATTTTACAACTTAATAGCAGATACCAAATGGAGATAATTCAGGTTTATGCCCCAACAAGTTCTCATAGTGATGAAGTAGTAGAAGATTTTTATATGGATGTACAAAAGGCTTTTGATCAAAGTAAACAACATTTTAAAATTGTTATGGGAGACTTTAATGCTAGAATTGGTAAACAAATGAAAGATGAAAATGCTGTAGGTAATTTTAGTTATGGTAATAGAAATGAGAGAGGACATAGACTTGTGGAATTTGCAGAAAAAGAAAAACTTTATATTATGAATTCTTTTTTTGAGAAAAAGGTTAAAAGAAAATGGACTTGGAAGCATCCAAATGAAGGTACAGCAGAATTGGACTATATTTTGACTAACAGAAAATACATATTTCAAGATTGTAATGTTCTTAATAAATTTAACACAGGAAGTGATCATCGATTAGTAAGATGTAAGATACATGTTAATGCAAAACTAGAGAGACAAAAATTATTAAGAAAAACAATATTTACAGTACATATTCCTAATCTTCAGAAACATTCTAATGAATTTAAATTAGAACTTACCAATCGGTTTCAAGTATTAGTAGATTTTGAACAAGATTCAGATTTGAATGAAATTAATAGGAAAATAACTGATACACTTTTAAAAACTGCCACAAAGATAGCTAGTAGAAAAAAGCAGGAATTGACCAATAAAATTTCTACTGAGACTAGAGAATTTATGAAGAAAAGAAGGAATATGAAGATATACAAAAATGATGCATTAAAAAGGATTGAATATCTCGAATTTTGTAAAATGGTGCAGAAAAGAGTTGAAAATGATATAAGAAAGTATAATTGTGAACTAGCAAGGAAAGCTGTAGAAGAGAATAAAAGTCTAAAGAGTGTAAAACAACATTTTGGTATTGGTAGGAAATTTATATCTGCAATAAGAAAAAAAGATGGCATTATTACTAAAAAGAGAGATGACATCATGAAATGTGTAGAAGACTTCTATCAAGAATTATATAGTAATAAAGAACAAGTACCTCCTATACCTATTATATCTTCTGAATTGCCCAGAATTTTGAATGAGGAGGTGAGACATGCAATTAAATTTATGAAGAAAGGGAAGGCTCCAGGTAATGATGGAATTATAATTGATATATTAAAAGAAGCAGGTGAAGAAATAGAATTTTTTTTAGCAAAGTTATATTCTAAATGTCTAAATGATAAAGATGTACCAGATGATTGGAAGAATGCGGTCTTAATATTAATATTTAAAAAAGGCGATAAAGAAGATATTAGAAATTATAGACCTATCAGTCTTTTATCAGTTTTATACAAAATTTTTACTAAGATAATTACAACTCGTCTACAGAGAACACTGGACTTCCACCAACCAAGAGAACAAGCTGGATTTAAAAGTGGTTTTAGTACAGTAGATCATATCCAGGTATTGAGAGAAGTTATAGAAAGGACAAATGAATATGAGTTGCCATTATGCTTAGGATTTGTAGATTATGAAAAGGCATTTGATTCTATAAATATTTCTTCAGTGATTAAAGCATTGGATCATCAAGGTATAGATCTAGGATATTGTCATATTTTAAAGAATATTTATAATAATGCAACAGCAACAATTAGATTACATAATGATAGTAGGAAAGTCAACATTGAGAAGGGTGTAAGACAGGGTGACTCCATATCTCCAAAACTTTTTACAGCAATGCTGCAAGAAGTATTTTGTGGATTAAAATGGGAAGCTAAAGGAGTGAAAGTAAATGGAGATTATTTAAGTCATTTAGATTTTGCAGATGATGTAGTTGTTTTTGCAAATAATGCTTTAGAGTTACAGGAAATGTTGTAGGAGATATCAGATGAAAGTAGAAAAGTAGGACTAAAGATAAATGTTGAAAAGACTAAAGTAATGTTTAATATGAAAATAAAGATTGATTATGATGAATTAGAAGAAGTTAACAGTTACAAATACCTTGGTCAGATTATTAATACAGATGGAAACATAATGGATGAAATTAATCATAGAATTAAACTTGGTTGGAGTGCTTTTGGTAGAAATAACTTGATACTAAAAGGAAATATGCCTATGTGTTTGAAAAGGAAGGTTTTTAATAAATGTGTTTTGCCAGTTCTTACTTATGGATCTGAGACTTGGACACTTAATAGAAGAGCAATACAGAGACTTCAAACCACTCAAAGAAGTATGGAGAGATTCATGTTGGGAGTAACAAGAAGAGATCGAAAATGCAATGGATGGGTAAGAGAACAAACAGGTGTTACTGATCTCCTTGAAAAAATTAAAAGACTGAAGTGGAGTTGGGCTGGACATATTGCTAGAAGAGATGATAATAGATGGACAATTGAAATTTTAAACTGGATTCCAAGAGATTGTAAAAGACCTAGAAAGAGACCACATGTGAGATGGATGGATGAAATAAGAAAGTTTGCAGGGGTGATGTGGAGAAGAGAAGCTAAAGATCGGAAAAGATGGATTGAACTTGGAGAGACCTTCATCCTGCAATGGATTGATAATGATTGATTATGATGATGAATCTTGCTCTCTCTCTATATAAATTATTTGATTTATAATTTAAAATGAGAAAATGTTAATTTTTCATGTTTTGGCCTTTTTTTTTAACTGTGCATTGGGGGGGGGTCCAAGTCACGTGACCCAAGTTCTAAATTTTTTCTGTTTTCACGTAGTTTTTTATCACTTAGATGTTTCAGACGATGTTTTTGGCTATTTTTGAAATTCAAAATGGCAGAGATCGCGTACTAAAGTTGCACCCAAACATCACTGAAATAGACTAGTAGCAGGCTGAATCCAGCCTGCAGATTGACCATATGTGATTTAGAAGAACTACTTCCAAAAAAATTGAGTTTAAAGTAAAAAACAAAACTTTTAACAATATTTGCCTTTAGAGATATTCATAATGTTAATTAGTTTGTTAATAAACAAGGCAAAACTCTCCATACAGTAGTGCCACCCTGTGCCAACCAGAGTAATGAATGGATGCCAGAAGGCTTGTGCATAATGATCATGTGATGTTTAGTAGTTTGTTAATAGTTTATTCATCACATAATTTTTACTGACCAATTCAAATACATAAAAAAAGAAAAATTAATGAATGAAATAATTTAGTTAGCTAATCAAATAGTTATATTTTCAAATTTTGGAAAGGTTGAATAATTTTTATTTGTGTCATAATCTTTACAAGTGGTGTCATTCATTTTTCATTGGTTATTTTTACTGAGAATAATTTCCCTCTTGACCACTAGAAAAAATAACAAAAAACTGTTAACAGTAATTACTTTTAGATATATAGGCGTGTGTTTTTTATTAGAAACCTAAACAGTTTAGATCTCAATCTTTGTAATATGTATTAATGGTCATTAGAGAGGCAATCATTTAATAGATGCTAAGGACATTTATTGACACTAAGCGAGAACCACTACTGAAAATACTAAGTGGCTGAAAAAATGAATCAATTGTACATAATATAATTTAGTCATACAATACAATATTAGTACACAAGTAATATATCCTTTCCCAGCCCTTAACAATATTAATATGCATCATTTACAAATTAATTCTTTTAAAAAAATAAAGATTACCAATAAACAACAAGAAAAAAAATATGAATTTAGTTGTAAATAATCAAACAACAAAAATAAAAAAAATGAAATGAATAGTACAAATTTAACTTTTTTTTTTCAAAAATAAAAGATTAAGATAGAATTTACCACTGCTATTTTTTGGTAAGGTCAAGCAGCCTGCTAATTTTGTTACTTTGTATAAGTTTTTTTTTTAGGGATTTAGAACAATTTCTGGTCAAACAACTGCTAAATTTTTCACAACATTACACAGGTGATGAGTATTAAAAATGGATATAAGAAGATTTTTGTGAGATTACAGCAGGAGGAAAAAATAAAACAAAAGTAAATGATCTATTTCTGTCTTAACCAAAATAAAGTAAAAAGAATAATATTCTATATATGTTTCATTCAAAACAATACTAGAATGTAGAAGTGGTTTTTAATGCAACAAATGAGGGTTTTCTCATCTATAAAAAAATCTAAAGAATAATAAGTAATGAGGGTTAGGTACAGTTTTTTTTTTATAAACAAATAAAGTTAAAATAATCACTTAGTTCTGGCTTGTGTTCTTGAATTGAGAGTTCCATGTGCAGTCATTATTACATCTCAATGGCTGTCACATAAGCATTTTTAAGGCGCTTCCATCGAAGGTTTTAGCCTTTCATGTTATTATTAATAATCACTTTGTGTATTTTCTCAAAATAGTGCCCCTGGTGATTTTAAAAAACTAAAAAAAGAAAATACTACATCTCAGTACTTTAGTTAATTTGTATTTGCACAACTAATTCATACTTTTGTTTTATTAAAATTATACAAGTCTTACATTAATATTGTTAAGAGGAAGAGGATCTACTATTTATTTATTAAAATTATGCATGTTTTATATTAATATTGCTTTGTATAACTGATTTGTATTTTTTTTATTTAATGCTCAGTATTTTCAACAGTAGTTCTGTAGCTGACCCAAGTGTCAATAAATGCTCCTTAGTGTCTACTAAATGATTACCCACTGTATATTCTTAATAATCAATATATAAGGATATGAGTCTCATTCAAATTTGTAATGTGATCCTAAATTTGAATTCTAGAATACATTTTGTTAAGAAGGTATCAAAGTACGGCAAACTATCAAGGTTGTTGATCAAGTTTTACCATGTGAAAGATTTTTACAATATTTTGAAAATGGATTTTTGCTTTAAAAACACAATAAACTACATATAAAAAACTCTATTAAAACAATTTGAGATACTGAGCTGTAAATTTGAAAAAGAGAAACAAAATAAATTTCGGAAATTCGATATATTTAAAAGAGTGGATAAACAATGCATTATTAATCAAAGAATTTATAAGAAAAAAAAGATGAAATTTTTTACAACGTTAATAGCAGAGAATATTTGAAAAAAGGTAGCAGAAATAAACTATTGATAATATTACAAAAGTTTTGAAGAAGTCTCTAAGGTGAGATGTGGGCCAATTGATATATGTCATAATGATGCTAAAACACTAATTTATGATTTTTTTAAAATAAAGCTTTATTTACCCCCCCCCCCTCTTAGTAAATACTATGGATGTTATTATCATTTGGTTATATTTACTTTTCAAAGAATTTTATTAAGCAATCAAGGGTTATAGAGCTTATTATATATAATATGATATAGGAATTTGATATATTTAGTTCAGTAACTATGGTATAGTAACATGTACTTGGGAAATATACAAAGAATATGAATAAACACTAAAAAAAGGAGAAATAAAATATATATATAAAATTAAATGTTATAATATATTTAATAGCAGGAATTCACTTCGTTTATTCTATTCCAGAGTTATATATTATAAGACTGGTAGTCAATAGACATTTGATAATAGACGTACAACCACATCTCTAGATACTTCCTGATTAAGGAATATCTTCAGTGAGTAGATTTAAAACTAGTTACTCTATATCTACAACATCACATGATCACTATCTCATACTAGCACATAATTGTTATTAAACAAGGCAAAACTCTCTCCATACAGTAGTGCCAATCAGAGTAATCCATGGATGCCAGAAGGCTTGTGCATAAAATCCCTATCTAGTGCCTACTCAGACCCATATGACTATATAAGCTAATGAGCGTAGACTGAAAATATTATTGTGCTTTCAATTTCATTCTCATAGTTTTGTAGTTAAGGATTGCATTAGATCCAAAGATCTAGGTGCAGTCTTCTCAGATCCAAGGTTCCTTACTGATGATGGCCACAAGCCAGAAACTAGTCTGGGGATATTGGATGAGTAGGCACTAGATAGGGATTTTATGCACAAGCCTTCTGGAATCCATGGATTACTCTGATTGGCACAAAGTTGGCACTACTGTATGGAGAGAGTTTTGCCTTGTCTATATCTACAACTTGAACAGTACAAGTTTTGTATGATTTTATATCTAGATATATGGATATAAAACTGACACATGGCAATTCAAGCTCAGCATATAGTGTATAAAAGCATATAGTGAATGAAAACAAAACAAGTCATATAAGCATTTAACATGCATACATTTAATTACATTATTTTTAAATAGAGAAAATTACATCCCATTTTATAGATTTTTTTGCAAGAACTTAAATTGTACTTCATTCATCAAATGACCTATCTTTTATTTTTAAATTAAAAAGATTATTCCTCCCTTTCTCTAGTAAAAATAAATATTCATTTTTAGACGATATATTAGATATATAATTGTACTTAAGCAATGAATGGTTTTTATTTAAAATGATAATAACTATATTTAATCCAAAGTACAGTTTGTTTGTTTTTTACAATAAAGTAGAATAGATAAAAATTATTTTTAATCTTTTGTAATACTTACCGTTAAAATATAGAATCATTTTGTAGTAAACAATAAAGTAGATTTAAAATCTTCACATAATAATAATAGAACGCAAGTTATTTAAATTTATCAATATACAATACGAACAAAATGTAAAAAAGGAGCAAACTTTACCGCAAAGGGAAGTGACGTCAGATATTTTATTTATTGTACTGTTCTTTTTAATCATATTTTTGTTTAGTTTCGATAAACCGTATTTATAAAGTATATATCATGTGTACATATTTAAATAGATAGATTTATCAAACTTGATAATGCTATATACATACACATTTACAAATCCATGTATACGAAAATACAAATATAAAAAAGGGAGTGTTAGAAAATAGTAAGAATAAATTTATGTTTTATTAAGTTTTTTTATACAATGCCTGTTACGTCTGATTAAAATATAAATACAAATTGTTTTTTTTTTTTTACTTTTTAAATGAAAAATACAAATAAATCGCGGAATTCAAATTTAAAATGTAGACTATTCTTATTTTGGCACCAAGTTTTGCTTAAAACGTTGCAAACATAAATAAAACAATCAAAATAATAATAATAATGCATTTTATTTATTTATTAACACCTACAGCCAAATGACCACTTACATAATTGCCTTTGTATCCACGCATTTGTATTCATACATATGTATGTATTCATGCATTAAGATTTATTATCCAGGGTTAATAAGTGAAACACAGGCTTATTATATACCTGTGTCTATATATGTAATATATAGGGTATATGAGCACATACTTTCAGATGACCCATCACTCTCCACTCTATCTAATAACACTGATACACGCAAGCACATATATGCTGAAAAGATAAATAATCACCAATATTCGTATTTCATGCTAAACCAGCAATCATCAGTTGGTCCATTTTCAGCATATATGTGCTTGAGGGTATCAGTGTTATTAGATAGAGTGGAGAGTGATGGGTCATCTGAAAGTCTGTGCTCATATATCCAGGTTTAAATAAATTGTACTAGTGGGAATTGAGGTCAATGACAAATTATTATAGATAATTCTCAAGTGCTTATTTTGTCTTGATCTCACTCTATTGCTTAGTCTCATTATCTTTCTTCAGGCAAAGAACTTCATATACATAAGCTTATCCATATGTTATAAATACGTGACAAGACAATGAAATCAACTGCTTTATTTTCAGATGTCTTTAAATGTTGAAATGTTAACCCTTTAACATGACATTTTCTTATGTTAGTCTTAGTGATAATTTTTGTCAAAATTTGAAATTTGATTTTAATATTAAACATTTATTCTACACTAGAATTCAATAAATAGGTTTGATTTGATAGAAATTTAAATGTACAAACAAAATACATTCTAAAACGTCATATTTGATATTTAAAAATATTGAAAAAATAATAAATTGAGTACACGATGAGAAGAAAGAACTTTTTCCTCATTGGACCATGTTTAGGAACGTAATCAAGCTAACAACTCAAGAAAATTTAATGAAATCTTTGTTGAATAAAAACTATTTTTAAAACAGGAATAAATAAATGTGAAACTATCAAAACTCTATCAAATTTATTTTTTACATTTGTTTTTATAATTTTTAAAAATCACAAATGTTTCTAGTACATATTTGTAAATGTCTTTACAGATCATTGACAATATTATGACTGTAATTTTCTTTGTTAGAATTGCAAACTTCCATTTTTAAAAATAAACATATATGAATAATACCAGTATAATATGCATACTACATTCGATTTTCCTTTCAGTTTTATTTTTACAGACTACGTGGAGCCACTGAAGTCATACTGAGAAAACTAATCGATAAATTGAAAATTCTGTGTATGTTACATTGACACATTTCAAAACATAAATAGTGGAACAGATTTTTATAAAGTAATCTAAAAATAAATAAATAAAACAGTGAAACGTAGATATGTACTTTTATAACATTTATCTGAATTTAAATTAAATAGTTTTTTTAAACATTTTTATAGAGCAAAAGAATATAAATAGTTGCAAAAATTGGAGCATTTATTTACATGTATTTCATAATTGAAAAATAAAACATTTTTTTGTAGCATTAACATTTTTTTTTTTTAGTTTTTACAAAATAACCTGAAAATAAAGATACTTGTATTTGTACAATAATAAAATATTAAAATTATTTCATCATTAAAAAATAAAACATTTTGCTGCAATAATAAATGGACATTTAGCCATCAACCATCAAAATTATTATGTGAATATGTGACCACAGTATACACTCAGGTGATTGAACATTTGTGGATTGAAGCCAAATTCAGAAGATAAGAAACACATCCCTTAACTACAACACTATTATCTAGCTTATATATGCTGTCTTGGTAATAAAACAGTGATGAACTGGAACCTTTTTCTAGCCTTTTTTGGGGATGTTTACTCTGCTTATCATTAGTAATAATAATAACAACCGCAGCAACAACAAACATTTCTTTTTTCATTTTATCTTTTTTAAAATTTTTTTACTAACTCAGTTTATTTTTATTATACTCTATATTTAATAAATAACACATTCGCTTTTATGAAAAAAAAGGTAATTTACAATTGATTCATAAATCTGACATTTATTTATATGGTTAATGTTATTTTTTGTCTGTTTTAAAAGAAAAAAAAAATTAAAAATTTAAAGAACAAATAAGAAAATTTAAAAGAAAGAAAGAAATATGTAATTTACAATTAATAAAAAGATTTAATTATCCATTGTTAATCTCTTTTCCTATATTATACTTGAGCTGAGTCAAACTACTATGAAAAGGTACAAAGATAGGTACAATAAAACTTAATAGCAATAAGCCAGCTTTTGGTAAATTTTCACCAGAATCAGTACAGCAGGAATGAACTACCCTGTTAACAGGATCAATAGATAAAGGATATTAAATTGCATCCCTGTATAAAAAAAATGAAACCTCTGACATAAATTTATATTTCTTTCCACAATAATTTGAATATTTTCTAACTTTTATAATTAACCCTGTTATCAGCATAGTTTATTCCTTGTTCACTATGATTCTGGTGAGAATTCTCTAAAAGCTGGCATAGAGCTATTAAGTTTTATTGTATCTATCTTTATACCTTTTCATAGTAGCTTGACTCAGCTCAAGTTTTTGAAGTATTAAAAAGATAATTTGAAATTAATTTGTGCTTTAGTATGATGTACTTTTATGAAAATCCAATTTTCCAAAAAATGTTCAATTTATTGATTAGTTTGATGAAATGAGATACAATGTGGCTTCTCATTTTTCAAAGTCAGAAATTTCTCAGCTACCATGCCCAGAGAAACTTGTTAGCCACTTTACCTTCCCTTTCCATTTCCCACCCTAAGTTCTTCCCATATTCTTCTTTATCCTGCTCCATCCCATTCCCATAATATAATCTTTGTCAATTCCACAGCCTTTATATCTAAGTCCCCCTTATCTTTTTCCAAACCCAACATATTACCAAGAATATACCTTCTATATAATCATTTTGTTTATATTTATGTTCCCACAATTTCATTATTTGTGCCCTTTCTACTTGCAAGCATTTACATTTAATTAACAGATATCTAATATTTTCCATGCCTTCCTTACACAGCTTGCAGACTAAATCACCCACATTTTCCCATTTATGTGTATATTCCCTTGTTGCTAAATATCCTGTTCAAGCCTTAAACCATAAACTACTTTCCTTGCTATTATCATAAATTAACTCATACCCAATATTCTGTTTACTTATCTATATATTTAAAATTGTTTTACTCTCCATACTAGTTGTCCATCTCTCCAACTTTCTATTCTTTATTAATGCATCTATTCTATCCCATTACTTGCAACTATTACACTCCACAATTCTCCTAACACAATCATCTCATCAAGTATACTGATATAAATTCTTTATCCAAATCTTCTGCATACCATACTATCTTTCTCAATCATCTTGTTACCTGCTCTTTACTCATAACCCAATTAAATACTATTTTGGCTATTCTGTTATTATCCATAAATTGTACTCTACCAAACATTTTTATTTTACTTTTTGCAACTCTCATGCAAAAACTTGACCAGCCCATTTCTTCTTGAATTGCATCCTTTGCTGTTCACACATCTGCATCTAATGCATACCTTCCTACTTCTCTTTGTACTTTTTCTAAGTAATCTAACACCTCATTATTAATACATAACATATCATTACTATATGTTAACCCTAACTGCTGCCACTTGCTTTCATACAATTCTAGTTACATCATATTTATCATATGAAAAAACAATTTCTTTATCAGAATATTTCTTTTCTTTGCTTCATTTATCAATCCCCCCCCCCTATTCATCCATTACTTAAGACAATTCTTAAATAGTTATATCTATTCACCACACTTAACTTTATATTCCCCAAATAAATTTTTTTTGTCTCCTCTTTCCCCAGTATTAATCACCATTACTTTTGATTTTTCTTCACTAAATATAATCACAATTTCTTTACCCCACCCTTGCAATATCAGCATAACTTACATATCTTCCCTTCTTTTGTGCACAAGAAGTTATCATCCACAAATAAAAGACCCAATGATGTATATACTCCCTTGCCACCCATTAATGGTATCTCTAATCCTTTTCCTAGTCTTTCTATTGTGCTCTCCATTTCTCTCAAATACAACAAAAACAAAATAGGTGATATAGGACATCCTTGCCTTAGTCCCACCCCATTTTTTACTTTGATTCTACACTACCAAATTGATATGTATAGTAATTATTTTCATACAATCTCTTAATAAGATCCAATAAAGTTCCACCCCCAAATTTACTAAACTTACCCATCATCTATTTGTATTTACTCTATCATACACCTTTTCTATATCTATAAAAGCCTTATATAACTGTCTACCTGTATTTCTACTCATATTTATAAGTTGTTTAACTATAAATAAACCATCCTATATGACTTTCCGATCAAAAACCTCCTTGCATTTCTCCCACTTTATTATTTTCTTTTATCCATTTTAAAACTCTTCCAGCCACCATATATGTGAAAACTTTGTATAATACTGATGTTACCATTATCAGTTTATAATTACTTAACTTTTTATGATCCTTAACCTGTCCTTTAAATAGCACTCTTAATTACTCCAACTATCCAGAAAATCTCTCTTCTGGGTCATCTTATTAAAATATGATAATAGGTTTAATTTTGCCCAATGTCCTAAATTTACTACCATCTCTGCTGCCAATCTAACTAAACCTCTTGCCTTTCCACTTTTCAATTTTTTCCCTGCCTTATTCAGTTCATTTTTTGTAAATGTAATATTTCCATACTATATGCTTTTATGTTTATCACTCTGCCCTTCACATCTAGCATCTTTTCTATATCGATTACATACTTATTTAAGATTGTCTCTAATTCTTCTCTAGAGCTACTCTCTATTCCTTCATCATCTAATAATATTATTTCTCTGTCCCCTACATTTCTTCCTTTGATGTATTTCCAAATTTTTTTACTCCCATCTCTGCCACTTTTATTTATGTCCTCCAATAATGTACCATTTAATTTTGTTCTCTCTCTATAATTATTTAATTTGGCCAACTTTTTTTTATAAATCCTGTTCCCATTTAACATTAACATCTTTTTCACTTTCCTTGTTCTTAATAGCACACTTATATTCTCTACATGCTGTATGAATTCAGTGGTTCTACACAGTGGGTAAAAGCAGAAAATGAAAGGAAAATTGAAATAGTATATGTAGTATACTGGTACAAAGTATATACATGTATTTTTTTTAGGTGTTTAGTAATTACTATCATATTATTGTTTAAAAATAATCACTAATTTTTAATAAATTATGCAAAAAATAAAATTTTTTGCTATTCCAAAAGTCTCTAAGTAATCTCACAAACGCATGTGAAACAGAATAACAATGAACTAAGTCCATCAAGTAAGTGGCTGTGGAACTAAATGACTTTTATCTTCTCTATAAAATACTGACCTCATCATTTATTTTTTGAACTAATATATCAATATTACATTAGTTTTGTTTTCTAGCATCATTTAAATACAGAAACTGGAAAAATAAGGTTAAAGCTTGCCCAGAAAAAGTGATTTTAAGCAGAACAATTACTAATACCATCTTCAAAACAAATAAACATGGTCATGAACATATATTTAGCAATGAAAATAATTTATTTAGTAAATAAATATTACACTTAGCAACTGTAGAAATACAAAATGAATGGATTTAGCTTCATATTTTACATTAGTTAGAAATAAAATAAACTCATTTATCGCTGAATATACGGCAATAAATGTATGCCTGAAAATAATTACATACCTGTCAAGAATCTTTTCTTTTAAATTTGAATCCACATTTTTATTTTATTAAATATGAATAATAATAAATAAACATGGATTGTCTTCTCTTTTAAGCTTTAAACTATTTAATATTTTATTTCAAATATAAGATTGGAATTATGCTTTTTCTTTATGTTGTATTTTTTCATATATAGGTTAAACAAGGAAAAAAAAAATTTTTTTTTACAATATATACCCCCTTCCCCCACCCAAATGTACTTATAATTGCTTTTTCAAGCATTTAGATATATATAAAACCATTTGTTTTCAAAATGTATTATAGAAAAATGATTATTTCTTTATTATTTATTGAAATATGTTATTATATAAATCAAAAGTTTTGAATTATATGTATATACATTACAATTTGTAAAATATTAAATAAAAATATAACAGATATAAGAGTTAAAAATTTGCATGCTAATATTTTCCAATAACTTAGATATCATGTGTCTTTGAAAATCTATAATAAAAAATGTCTATTTTTTTTCAAAATCTATAGTATAAAAGGTAACTTATTTTTATTGAAATTTTTTTAAAAAAAAATCATAAGTAATTATTATATAACTTACTTGTCATGATGAATTTTAAAAAATATCAATAAAAAATAGATAAAACTGTTTAACGTGTTCTCTTCCATTATATAAATGGAAAGGCAGAGAAGATCCAGAAAAAAAATGAATATTTCCTTAATTAAAACTTCACCTATATCGAATTTCACAAACTAATATATGATTACTATATGTATGTGCTGAAATCAGAAACTACAAGTCTATGCTGAAGTCTGCTGAATATTAACAATGTAAACATCAAAATGTATAAACACATTTTATACAATATGGACTAGATAGCACAACTGATGAGAAGTTGGACAGAGTTAATTTTTATAATTCAAAAATACAGTAACAATTTATTAAACCACTAAACATCACATGATCACTATCTCATACTAGCACATAATTGTTATTAAACAATTCAAAACAAAGCACAAGATGGCACTACTGTATGGAGAGTTTTGCTTTGTTTTGAATTGTTTAATAACAATTATGTGGTAGTATGATATAGTGATCATATGATGTTTAGTGGTTTAACACCAATCCTGCCTAATAGGTTAGTGGTGGCTATGGTTGCTAAAGAGCCAAAGACACCAAAATATATGGGTGCTGAATTGAGTTCAGACCCATATGACTATATAAGCTATTGAGCTTGGATTGAAAATATTGTGTTTTCAATTTCATTCTCATAGTTTTTTAGTTAAATAGAGTTAAAAGGTGGTTGCTGGAGGGTTGCATTAGATCCTAAGATCTAGGTGCAGTGCTCTCAGATCCAAGGCTCCTCACTGATGAAGGCCACAAGCCAGAAACTAGTCTGGGGATATTGGATGAGTAGGTACTAGATAGGGATTTTATGCACCAGCCTTCTGGCATCCATTGATTGCTCTTGTTAGCACAAGATGGCACTACTGTATGGAGAGTTTTGCTTTGTTTTGAATTGTTTAATAACAATTTATTTAATAATTTTTATGTTAATTTTGTTTTCAGTTTTTCAATACTTTAGTATAAGTTTAAAAATATTTTTTTTGTTTATCTGTATCTGTCTATTAAAAGGCTTAATGTTTTTGGTGTGTTATTTTGATTAGTTTTATATAGTTAATTTGTAAAAACATTATCATTTTTAATAAATGATACTTTATTTTCATTAAATATGTATATTTTTGATAACATGTTATAATTCAGTATCTAAAAATCACTTATTTTGAAAAGTTTTGGGTGTTATAATAATATTTCTATTACTTTTGAATATTTTCTTTGCTTTTTTGAATTATTTATAATGTTCGATTATGGTACACAATTTTTTATTGCATAGGAATCATTATTAAAATTATTAGTTAAAAAAATCTGAAGTTGTCAGTATCATATGAATAACTAACCAAAATTAAAATATTAATTTGCATATGAATTAATATGACAGATGCTATATTTTGATCTCAGTAGAAGTGACAATTTCTGATTGGCGAATTGTTTGGTCTCCGTGCAATTATTAAATCTGTCTTTTTGAAAGAAAAATTGTTAATTTTCAGAAATTTATTTACATATTTTAACTTATTTATGCATTATACACCTGGATCTCTTTTTACATGGACTTATTTAACACGATTTTGAAGTTAAGCGATTCATGTTTCACCGGAAGTCGAACTCCAATAATGCGATATTACTTTAAATAATAAATTTCATGCACTTATGTTATATTGAAAGTAATAGCACATTATTGGAATTTGACTTTCATCTTAGTAATTTCAATATTTTCAGTGCTTTATAATAGTAAGATTTTATGCAATAATGAAATTAAAATCATGATTTCCACATTTTATGTATACACACATTAAATTTTACAAGATTATAATGTAAATTTGTTCAAACATTTTGCGTGTTAATTTTGCATTTTAAATCATATTCTGTTTTTGCTTTTTAAAAAAGAACGTAATCAATTATTAATCATTTAGTGTCTGCAAGTTTATTTTTAAAAGGTGAGTAATAGCAGTGGGCACAATTGAATTTGACAATTAAAAATTAAAATCTGATTTTTAATTGTAAGTAACAATTTAAAAATTACTTACAGCGACTTGAAATTAATGTGATGTAAAACGAAATTTGATTTTTAAACAGAATTGAAAATTAAAAAATTAAAGACAAAAATAAGAATTTAATTTTTAGTTGTTAGTTTTAATTAATTTTTTCCCAGCAATGGTGAATAAATGTCTTTTTATTATCATAAGTCTAAGTTCATAAACAATTAATAAAATCATCGTCTCAAAGATTAATTACTAATTACGTTGTCAACAGAAAACCATGAACACAATATGAGAATGAACTTGGCACTAGTGGTATTTCCTCTTGTGAAGAATCTATTTTTTACCAGTTTGCAAACGAAACTGTTTATCAGCAAATAGCGATAATAATTAAAACATGTATAAAAAAATGTAAATTACTGTACTATAAATTATGCATAAAAATATATTATTTTGAATAAAATTAAATATTATAGTTAAAAAAAGTTTGTCTTGTATCATTTTTTTTCAAATTTGAAATTTTTTATTAGTCATATTTTATTTCCTTATTTTTTTTTTTGCGCGAATTTTAAAGTAAATTTTACATTGGTGCTTTGCTTTTATGTGAGTTTTGAAAAATTACAGTCTGTATCCCCTTTTTTTCAAGGTAAGTTACATCTATTTTTGTGCGATTTCATTTGCGCATGTTTTCTGAGGAACTTATATACAGAAGTTTTTATATACAGTAATTTCAGAAACTTTTTTTTTGACAGGGGTATATATGTATAATTTTGAAAAACAATAGTGTTTGTAGTACAAATAAACCAATTTTTTTATGTTATGTATGTTGATGATTATTTATGGTTTTTAATAGTAATATATTAACAGTAAAGAGAAGAAAATTAAATTTACTATGGAAAAAGAAAATATTAATGTGATTGAATATATGGATGTTAAGATTATTAAAAAAATTGGTAATAATAGTAATATTATTATAGAAACTTCTATATATAAAAAAAAAAATTTTTGGAATATTAAATAACTGGTTATCAGATAGTGATAATCATAGTAAATAAATATTATTATTACTAAAATTCTTAGAGCAATTAAATTATGTTCAAATAAAAATTTGTTTAAAAATGAGATTAATATGATAAAGCATGGGTGTTTTATAGATGATTATCCTAGAGATATTATTAAACATTTATTTTCTAATACAATATTGATAAAATAAAGAATAGAATAAGATTAAATAAGAATAAAAAAAAGGTAATTTATATTGGTTTCATTTTATCCAAAGATTTGTTTGTTAAAGTTAAAAAATTGTTTAAAACGATTAATAAGAAATATGATGTTTTCATTATCCAGTTTATAAAAAAAAAAAAAGTTTATATTTTTTAATGAATAATAATAATAATAATAATAATAATAATAATAGTAGTAGTAGTAGTAGTAGTAGTAGTAGTAGTAGTTAATTCCCAGTTCGAATACTTGGCTAGAAAGTACCTCAAAGAAGCCAACCATACGCGAGATACAAATCAAGGATACTTATGACCTCTGCCCATTCCCCTGTCTACCAGGCCTGATCACAAACAAAACTTAACACCATCTCAGACCATTATAAGGTATTTTCAACCGGCCACAAAGCTAGCATCGCGGTAGAGACATGGACGGAAATCCTAAAGAAGCTAAAAGCTAAAATAATATAAGTACATCAAAATATAGTGTTGGTGTTTCGTTTTGCGTGCCTGGATCATTGAAAAGTAAAATAAAGCATTTAATATAACTAAGAAACTCACGTTTTTGATAATTAAATAATGTTTAATTACTAGCTTTAAAATATGAATAAAGCTTTAGTAGCCTCAACTATTCCCTACAATTCTTAACAACAAACTAATTAGACAATACAAAAGAAAACAAGGTTATGGGTTGGCGGTCAAGTTCTTTCTTCCCCCAATTTTATAAAAAAAAAATTCCAACTTCGATCTTCTAGATAAAATCGATGAGATCATAAAACCTACAAAGCATTTCTTATTTGCGCTATTAAGCTGGTTTAAAATTAACTTAGGCATCTATAAAACTAAATCAAATATACGTGACTAAGCTAATGGCCAGGACAAAAAGAGGTGTTATCAAAAGAATCAAGTTGGCACACAAAAGAAACTGACTTGGATTTAATTAACAACATAAATAAAATTGGAAGAAGTGATTTCAAATGACAAAAAGTTAACTATTAGAGATTTAACACGCAGCAAATACTAAATATTTACAATGGTTAGTCAGGAAGAATAGCGAAGGTAAAAGGTTACATATAGCTAGATGATCCCAAAATATATTTGAGGTTAATTCATAAAATGATTACATAGCAAGACATATATTTCAATACAACAATAAAACAATATGAATCAAAAGTAGCACTACGAGATAGTTTAATTTAGGAATACGATACTGTCCTTTTCCGTGATGTTCCCTGCGGCGTCCGCGGCTTAGATCCGACCGGACGATAGGTGTTTGTCCGGACAATGAAAATATGAAGTATGGCTTCCATGAAAAGTTCTCCAGACACGGCATAGAGTTCATATGGTTATTGATTGGATGTTAAGGCATTTTGGATGGTATTTAGGAACTCGAGCGATAGGCAAAGCTATGATTTGCCTAGCCAACATATCCATTTTCCTCAAAATACGGTTGGTTTTAACTGGAGCAGGTTCCAACTTCTCCATTATTTGAAAATGACAGCTGTATAACTTTTTTTTGAAGCACAAGCTAAATGTGAAGCAAAATCTGACGGATTTCTCCCAAGAGAAATCTGAATGCACTTTCCAGAAAGCTTGAAATAAAACAGCAAGAAAAATCTTAATAAATCGCCTTCACAAGCAAAATCAGAATCAAACGACTCCTTCAAAAGAAAAGTCTGAATAATCATCTCTTTTGTTCTCCCTACTATTTATACTTTCTCTGACAGCTACCTTCCATTGTTTGTATGATCTGAGATCTTGATAAGCCCCCCCTTGCTGCTTTGTTTCAAAACAACACGTTCTAAAAATAACTTCAATTTTTTACTCTAACTTTCTTACTTTAAAGTTGGAATTCTATTAATTAAAAAGCAAGAAAGAAAATGCCATCTTTAATTAGACTTGAACGGCTCACTAATTAAAATATACATTCTTTCAGAAATGTTGGTGGGCTTATCTCAAAATCAAATCATACTAAATATTTTAATAAAATTTGAACAACAATATATTATTATTTTACAATAGAATAAGCATTTTATCTCAGCAGAATTTTGCATTACCTCATATATATACGCTAGATGTATATATATGTTTGACTAATAGGTTAAGCAATTTTGATCAATAGAATGAAATTTATTTAAAATAAAATCTTTAACTGTAATACACATTTAATAAGCATAACTATTTTTAACTCTAATGCAAAACCCTGCTGATATTGAACTATAAACTTAATTTAGGTCTACAATATTAATTAAGTTTATAGGAAGATGTGAAGCATGGATCTGAAGTCCAGATCCATTGCTTCATTTCCCAATAGTTAGTGAGCAAAAAAAAAATGTTTTAAAAAAAAAAAATGCTGTTGCTTCAGGTCAGAGGTAAGAATTTGTACCAGGTGAGTTCAAGCCTACTCTTTATTCACTGTAATGTTTAATTTGCTACTACTAATAATCTTTCTAAATGTTACTATAAAACGGTTTATCCATCATTCATTCTCCTATTTTTTTTTTAAATCAAGTCCGTGTTGTTTTAGTCTGACTAGCTATATATATGTTTTTAATTTCTAAACTTTCCGGGATCCGGTGGTATATACTGCCTTGTATTTTTGGACGGGTTCATGACCCTATCATTTTGGTTTTCTTCTAAGTTCCCATAATCAATGTCAGTTAGTATCCGAATCATGCCTTCAATGTCCTGCATTTGAGTGCCTATCAATATTTTCCTTATCCAGGGTGGCATGTTGTGCCTAATCATCCTCACTATCTGCATTTCTGGATAATTGAAAGCAGTTAGGGCTTTAATGCGATTTACCTGCCTAACAAAAAACTGAGCATAAGTCTCTTGATGGTTAGCTGGGTATGTTTCATGCATTATGGAATACATCAAACCTTCCTGCCTCTCTGCACTCCAGTACATTGACCTTATTGCCTTCTCATATTCCATAAATGTTTGCGGTTGTATCGATAGAGTATTCCACCATTCTCTGGCAGATTCTTTTAAATGATGACTGGCGATCGCCACTTTTTCTTGTTCAGTCATATTCTGGAACTTGAAAAACATCTTTAAACTATCAAGGTGGTGTCTAGGGTTTCCACCCGGTTCCCCTCTAAAACCTTGTATGTGGATAAACTTTGCCACAGGAGATGTTACAGGGTTAATTATTATAGGCGTAAGGATTTGGTTACCTTGTTGCGCCTTGATTGGATTGATCTGTTGATGAATGTTCATTTCCTTTTTATCCACATCCATCTGTCCATTGTCTTCTCCTTCCTGTATTTGATGCTCGACCGACGTGTCCCAGGCATACATATCCTTCTCTACTTCATTATCGATCAATGATTTAGGTTGTGTATCCTCTTGTTTCTGTTGCCATTTTAACTGAGTATCCTCATCTGGCCATACTCTTGTTCTGGTATGTTGTTGCTGGAGACCCATGTTTTCCTCCAAACGGTTCAGTCGTTGTGATGTCACATTCATGAATTCTTGAAACATGTTCATCATCATTTCCCTTTCATGTCTCACTTCTTTGATGAAAGCATCAAAGTTATACTCTTCATTATGAGTACCTGTTGGCCTCTTGGGAATATTGAGTACTACCTCCTCCTCGCTGTCATAATGTGCGTCCGTCTGTTGGTCCATTTTTTTTGCTATTTTGCTACAGAAAGTCACAATTTATTTCTTAACGTATTTTAATACAATCTATATAAATATATTGTATTATGTATATCTAGGAGCTATATCCTGTATGTGAAGAAAAAAATTTTTTGTTCTTTAAAAACAATAAGTCAAATATTCTAAATTCTTTATTTATGTTTTCAAAAACTAACTTTGCCTACCTCACGAGGTCCTATTTTAACCCTATGCCTATATGTATCTGTTTATACATGAAAATATAAAAAATCCTGCCGTGTCTGTCTTTAATAACTATACCACATATTATTCTCCTCAGTTTACTTTATTTATATTTTATTAAAATATCATTGCTATGTTAATATAACTGAAATAATCCACTTACAGCTTGACCTGGCTTTCTCTGACACCTGAAACAACTAAAAATGCATTTACATTAATACAAGTATATATATAAAGAAATATGTGAGCAAAATATACATGTCATGTTTAAAATTATTTTGGCTCACTAAGCATACATTGTTATTTTGATCATCTAGTATAGTTTAGTCTATTTTGATATCCGATATGAGAAATTGCACTTGCCGACAAATTTATTTGAGAAGGGCGCCAGTCGACAAGACAATGGCCATATCAAATATACATATTAATGGATAATGATCCAAGCACACATTTATAAGGGTTTATAAAGTTTCAATGCAATTAAAATTTTACTTTGCGTTTCAGTTCACTTTTAAAAAAACATTTAATTTGATTCTGCTGAACGAAAAAAAAATCTCTGGATGAATAAGTAAATGCTATTTTAAATGACACACTATTATTTGAATCTACGACGTATAACAACTAAGTACGGCAATTTGTCTGACCTGGGATCGAAACCAGTTACCATTTTGGTCAAGACACAAAAAAAAATTCAAACAGCCAAAGTATGATTAACAAAACAAAATATACACAAAAAAATTAAAAATAAAAGTAAAATCCCATGATAACTGCCACTCCGAATTATGAACCTGGGATCGAAACCAACTACCATTTTGGTCACAACCCGAAATAGATGAACAATTATCAAGCAATTTTACAGAATCACGCATTGAGATCAAAAACTGTTTAAAAAACATTTATATAAAAATGGGTTTTACCAAACTATAACGAAGTGTATACCATATACACCCATATATATGAATATGTACACACCAAATAAGCATATATATGACTGCATATAAATATACAAACAGATATACCTATACAAATATTTCTTTTATTATTATGTACATGAATTTTACTAGAAAGATTTGTCATATTGCAAACCGCATACTCCTATTATTTCAGGCAAGTAACGCTGGTCACAACTATGACACGGAAACAACAATTGCAGACATAGACCTATTATTTCAGGCTACTCAGCAATTCTGAACTCTAAAGTGTAAGGGGTCTTCACCTAAACGGTTACTCAAGGAATCTTCATAAACGATCACTACAAAACAAGGGCTTCACCTAACGGTTACTCAAAAGGTCTTCACCTAACGGTTACTCAATAAATGATTCAATAGCATAATCCGAAATGGAGAAAAAAAAAATCTTAACTAAAGGGTGGCTGACATATATGTTATACAAAAATATAAATTAAACGACATACGCATTTACTCTTTATTAAGTTGAAAATTAAGTTTGCTATTTTATTAACAAAACTTATATATATTTGGTAGGACACGTAATTACCAAAATATTTAACAGTGAACGAGAATTTTGCATGATTATAGCATTCATTTTATATAAAAACGAAATGCAGAGAAAGTGAAAAAAAATGTTTGTTAACACCATACAATGACACGTGTAATTTTGACTTATCAAAGCTTTCAATCTATGAAAAAAAATTCTATTAACGAAAAAAAAAAAATTATTTAAGATATTTACAAAAATTTATCCAAACGGAAATAAAAATCTCTTATGTAATTGTACTTTTTTTTTACTCCAAAATTATTAACACTACCGTTTATACTATATTTCGAAAAACACATTATTATTCCCAAACTTTTTCATATTTGAGCGATACTAAAAACAATCTAAAGTACGAAAGCTAATTTAGGGGAGGGCGGGTGGGTATATATTTGACACTTCCGCCTCATCGAAGCTATCTACTTTATACGACAAAAAAAATATGGCGCACTGGCCATAACGGAACTACTCATTCGGAAAAAAAAAAATTGGTTTAATTCTGAAATCTAATTTTCTAATCACAAAAAAAAATAACTAACGGCGTGTTAACTTTTTAAATATAAAATCTTCATTTCATATATATACTAAACTCGGAAAAAAAATTTTTTACCTTATGACACATTTAACTTTTTAATTAATTTAAAAAAATGACATTTGGCTCACATTAGGAAACAAACTTGGAATACGGAGAAAAATTATACATATATTTTTATATAAATATATTCAACTAAAACTAACTTCTCAGGGTAGTAATTTTTTTTTTTTAAAATGACATACGTCCCACTGCGACAAACTAGAAGCAAAAAAAATTCCCGTATAACTAACAATTATTTCGTGTTATTTAAAAAAACATTATATATATGTGTGTACAAACCCGGGAAAAAAAATCTACATATATATTATTCATTAATTTAAAACAGAAAAAGAAAAAAAACATTATACACACATACAAATGTTATACAGGGCATTGCAGGGTATGGAAAATTTCGAATAGCCACACGATGGGCGTCCAGAATTACGGAAAAAAAAAATCTACTGTGACAGTCAGATGATGTGTGTAGATTTAACCCAGTTCGAATACTAGGCGAAAGTACCTCAAAGCCAACCATACGCGAGATATAAATCAAGAATACTTATGACCTCTGCCCATTCGCCTGTTCTCGAGGCCTGATCACAAACAAACAACACCATCTGAGCCATGCATAAATTATTTTTCAACCGGCCACAAAGCTTAGCAACAGCGGTAGAGACATGGACGGGAAATCCTAAAGAGCTAAAAACTAAATGTGTAAAGTACATCAAAATATGTGTTGGTGTTTGCGTTTTGCGTGCCTGGATCATTGAAAAGTAAAAATAAAGCATTTAATATAACTAAGAAACTCAAGTTTTTGATAATTAAATAATGTTTAATTACTGGCTTTAAAATATGAATAAAGCTTTAATGGCCTCCGCTATTCCCCTCAATTATGGCAACAAACTAATTAGACAATAAAAAGAAAACAGGTTAATAGGTTTGCGGTCAAATTCTTTTCTTCCCAATTTTATAAAAAAAAATTCCAACTCGATCTTCTCGATAAAGTACGATAGATCATAAAAACCTTTCGCAAAGCATTTCTTATGGCTTTGCGCTAAAAACCGGGTTTAAAATTAACTTAGAACGTATATAGCTAAATCAAATATACGTGACTAGCTAATGGCGGACAAAAAAGAGGTGTTATCAAAAAGATCAAGTTGGCACACAAAAGAAACTGACTTGGATTTAATTAACAACATAAATAAAATTGGAAAGTGATTTCAAATGACAAAAAGTTAACTATTAAATTTAACCGCAACGAAATACTAAATATTTACAATGGTTAGTCAGGAAGAATAGCGAAGGTAAAAGGTTACATATAGCTAGATGATCCCAAAATATATTTAAGGTTAATTCATAAAATGTTTACATAGCAAGACATATATTTCAATACAACAATAAAACAATATGAATCAAAAGTAGCATACGAGATAGTTTAATTTAGGAGATACTGATACCGTCCTTTTCCGTGATGTTCCCTCACGGCGTCCGTGGCTTGATCCGACCGGCGATAGGTGTTTGTCCGGACAATGAAAATATGAAGTATGGCTTCCATGAAAAGTTCTCCAGACACGGCATAGAGTTCATATGGTTATTGATTGGATGTTAAGGCATTTTGGATGGTATTTAGGAACCCCGGCGATAGGCAAAGCTATGATTTGCCTAGCCAAGCATATCCATTTTCCTCAAAATACGGTTGGTTTTAACTGGAGCAGGTTCCAACTTCTCCATTATTTGAAAATGACAGCTGTATAACTTTTTTTTTTTGAAGCACAAGCTAAATGTGAAGCAAAATCTGACGGATTTCTCCCAAGAGAAATCTGAATGCACTTTCCAGAAAGCTTGGAAATAAAACAGCAAGAAAAATCTTAATAAATCGCCTTCACAAGCAAAATCAGAATCAAACGACTCCTTCAAAAGAAAAGTCTGAATAATCATCTCTTTTGTTCTCCCTACTATTTATACTTTCTCTGACAGCTACCTTCCATTGTTTGTATGATCTGAGATCTTGATAAGCCCCCCCTTGCTGCTTTGTTTCAAAACAACACGTTCTAAAAATAACTTCAATTTTTTACTCTAACTTTCTTACTTTAAAGTTGGAATTCTATTAATTAAAAAGCAAGAAAGAAAATGCCATCTTTAATTAGACTTGAACGGCTCACTAATTAAAATATACATTCTTTCAGAAATGTTGGTGGGCTTATCTCAAAATCAAATCATACTAAATATTTTAATAAAATTTGAACAACAATATATTATTATTTTACAATAGAATAAGCATTTTATCTCAGCAGAATTTTGCATTAC